>APFE030810217.1:2082-64284 GCA_000404065.3 Pinus taeda
TAAAGGTGGACACTTTGAAGAATACTGTAGATGCATTGACAAAATCTGTGAGCTCTGAGAAGTTCTCTTGGTGTAGAGAAACAATGGGCATTTTAGGGCTGGAAAAATAACTAAGCTCTCCTGTGGCCCCCTATGGAAAGAAAAAAACAAGTGGGAGATTGTTGGGTTGTGTTATATTATTTCCACGACTAACCTACGCAGTAAACTAGGGGGTTAGAGGTGGGGTAGAGCCCCCCCTTCATTGTGCAGTGGGGGGGTCACAGGGGGGTGGCAGCCCCCCCTATCTAGGGGGTTTGAGGGGGGCGAGCAGCCCCCCTTTACGCGGTCCGGGGTAGTGCATCGGGAATTTTTTTTTGGACCCTATATTAGGTTGGACGAACCTACCTATGGTTTTCGATCCATGGTTTTTGGACGTGATAGTTTTTGGTCCATGGTATTGGATGCTTCGACATGTATAATTGTAACATTGAAAGGAATATAATGAAAAATCAAGCTGGTAGTCCCGGTTTTGGGATCCAGTGGGAAATATTTGTGTATATGTGTTTTATGTGTTATGCTCTCGCATTTTTATTTTTCCTGTGATTTAGAATTCGTATGCAGGTAATTTTTGTACGGGGTTAAAACCTATAGTCTCCATTCTATTTTAGGTTTTTCACAAAACTTCTTTCTCTCCTTTTTGCGATTTTAGGGCATCCCGACCCTCGGCTGGTGGCAAGACCCACCAACCTATGAGTGAGGCACAACTTTGTATAAAAAGGTTAATTATATTTATGATGTATTTTATGGTCCAATGAGGCCCTTTTGAATTTCTAAGTTTAAATATTGAGCACAATTTTCTACAAGGGTTGACTCAAACCCTCGAGGTGGAAATTTGTATTACTATTAATTATGAAATGAATTCTTTAGTTACCTCTAGGAACTTCTAATGTTTGCTTCCTGAATATTATAAGCGAATTATATTGTATATGTATACAAGTTTGAAGTGGTCAATTGTTCATGCCACTACTGAATCATCATAGACCATTCACTTTTCTGTGGAATATATGTTTTTGATAAATTACAAAGGGTTCTCGGTTGCATGCATGTCTACTGGAATTTTCTTTGAAATATTGAATAATTCGACTCATTTTTCTTGGTTATGCCTAGTATCTATTTTCTTTTCATGTCTTGATTATTATGTAATGGAATATTAGTCTTTCTTTGTTTAATTCTTAGATTTCTTGTTTAGGACGGGTAATTTATGGTTAACATTTATGGTTATCAAATTCCTAAGTTATCACACCGTTTAGTTCTTGGGTAACTGATTCACTCTGGTCATGCCTATAGAGCAAACAGATTATGTACCCACAGTACCCAAATTTCCCTTTCTATAGATACTCGTTATAGGGTTTGTTTGGTAACAAGTTTTATACAAGCCCTCTGGTTACATTTTTTTTTTATTAACTTTGTTTACAAGAGCACTTCCCCCCTGCTAATATGGGGTTCAACGTCTTTTTAGTTGAGAGGGTTCTCCTCTATCTTCAACCATGGCTCGAACTATTTCTTTTGTATGATGACAATATTAAGCAATTTGATGAGCCCCAGAAATTGGTAATTATATGAGCTCATTTTGCCTCTTAATTCGACTTAATTCACCATTCTCATTATTTTATTACATGTTTTTTAGTATATTTATGATAATAGAGTGAATTTGGTTAGTCATTATGCCAAAAAATCTAATTTCTGCTTTATGTAGATTTTTGGTCAATTTTGAGACAAAATCAAAGGTTTAATGAGCATTTGGCACCCAAATTTGTGGAAGAACAAGGGAGAGGATTTGTAAGATGGCGTCCCCTTCATTTATGATCACTTACCTTGAATTCTCTATCAAAAAATCGGAGCACAAAGCCGAGGGGCAGCCAAGCAAGTCAGGTAGGACTGCTATTATCTTTAGTTCCAGGAAGGTGAGTTCCTTGATTTTAGGAGGACTGTTGGAGGTCCCCATTTGTATAAATAAGAAGGCTTAGGGACTTAGTTTAGTTAGTCAAATTTTAGTTAGATGTTAGCTATTGAATAGCCTATTTTCGCACTTTAGTGCAGCTCTGCATTCAGCTCATTTTCGAGCTCTTTCTATAAATAGTTTTGTGATATGACTAGTATTTTTTGATCAATGAAGATGAATTCAGCCTTGAACTAGAACTGATCTCTCTAAGTGGGCTATAGCTCTTGGATTTGGGCCCAAACCAAGTGCCCAATACCTCCTTGTATTTATATGTTTTTTTCTTGCATCCATGAAATAATTTTCGTTGTTTAGATTAAATATTGCTTTATTACTTAGGTTGTTTTTGATGATTAGAATAGTTGTTCTTGCTTCAGGTTGATTAGTTCGTTTGCTACAATAATAGAAAGACATCCAAAAAAAGGCTGCCAAGTAGGCTTTGATCTCCTTTCTCCCTCCTTGGGACCATGAATTGAGACCAAAGCACTCTTGCTGCCACGAAAACACTGTTTTTGCTTTCCAATGCAATTGCTAGTGTGTGAATTCGAGTTGGAGAAGTTGATATCAGTTGTACTTACATGCTTGGATTTTTCCTTGTTCAATTTTCATAACTTTCTTGCATCATTTCCTGTCCATAAAATTCTGTTCAAATTTTTTTTTTTTTTTTTTAGGGTAGAATTAGGTTAAAATAGGTAAAACTCTGTTTTTTTAATTCTCCTTGAATTAGTTTGTAGAAGCAGGTGTGCAGCTCACTCAAATACCATCCCATCTTATCATCTTCTCATCCCCTAACCTGCTCTAGTCCATTTCTCAAGGTTTTCTCCACTCATTCGCCACACTTTCCCAAACAACCCTAATTTCTATGTTTTTGTGCAAAATCACTTTCTTATCCTTTGAACCAATCCAAATGTCATATTCATGTTTGATCCTCATTGATAGAGTCCTATACCCTCTAACACCATCCTCAAACCTTCATTTTCCTTTTCCCACCATTTTTCCTCCTCCAAACGTCCAAAATTCACTTTCGGCCTGCTCTTGTAGATCCCCTGCAGACTTCCTGTAGAAGTTCATGCAAACAATTTTTTGAAATGTGATCACAATGAAATTCTCCAGAATGGTGCTAATGACTCCTTAGGTCCCCTCCACACCTTCCTCATCATCTGCAACAGCCAAATCCATCTCCCTTTGCCACCAAACATCTGCACTGTCAAATAGTTAAAGCCCAATCATAATAATTCTGCATAAAATTGCTTAAAAGTACAAAAAGATGGTTCTTCCACATTTTCCTTCAGAAATAGCTTATATACATGCATTTTACCTTGACAGTAGTCCATGGCATCCATTTCAGTAGTTTCATCTCTTTTTTGCAAAAGTAGGGTTAGTGGGTAAAACTAGGTTTTGCTAGGGTTTGCATTTCCTTTCAACTTTCATCCTCTTTTTGCAAGTAGAATAGCCTCTTTTGAGTTAGCTTCTTTCCATCAAAATTAAAAGCTTCTTCTGAGAAATCATACAAGTTGGCTTCAGCTCCTAGTGAACTTGTGCCAGCTGATGAAGTAACAACCTGCAATAAGAGCTAGTACTTGTGCATACAACACCGTCGCTTCCAAGTTTGTTATGAACTACTGGGTTGATAAAAGTATAGAAGGGAGTCCCAGGAGTTGCAACATCATTGCTGCAAAACTGGAGCCCACCATATTTTTTCTTTCTGCAAGTAGAATAACCTCTTTTGAGTTAGCTTTCTCTCATCACAATTAAAAGCTTCTTCTAAGAACTCATAGAAGTTGGCTTGAGCTCCTAGCGAACTTTTGCCAGCTGATCAAGTGATAGCCTGCAGTAAGAGCTAGTACTTGTGCATACAACACCATCACTTCCAAGTTTATTATGAACTACCTAGTTGATAAAAGTAAAGAAGGGAGTCCCAAGAGTTGTAGCATCATTGCTACAATACTGGAGCCCACCACAACTATTACCTATTCTACCTAAGATCCTCTGAACAATGTTATAAGTTATGTTTAACACAAAAACATAAAGTAATTTTGTGAAATGTTGTGGTCCATTATTAATAAATTACACTACATAATGGATTTCATTACCACACATAGTCATAGTTCTAAGTACAAACTTCTCTACTATTCTTCAAATTACACATCAATAAGAAGTAGAATTTTTCTCTACAGTTTACACAGAAATTGCAGCATACTTATCTTGAACGATTAAATAACCTTAGAAATCATTGAGATAATGAACTATCTTCCTAGCCATGAGAATGACAATAAAGTCCTACTCTCCCCTCGAGCTTCAACCTCTAGGAGAGTAGTTATACCAAAACCTCTAAGGCATATTAGGGCATCGAGACTTCAACAGTCCAACCAAGAATTACTAAGGACTCCACTGGTTCACAACCTAGCTGAAGAGTGCCTTAATGGCAGTGTCCTACCAGTAGTTTCCATTTCTCTCTCTTTTCTCTTTTTTGGTTTCCTTTCCTTTCAAATCTTCCCCTTTTTTTTTCCACTGAGATTCTTATCTCTAGAGAGAGAGAGTAACTAACTATCATGTGCCTGGAAACATTTTTGGGTCTTTTCTCTAATGAATTCAAAGATTGTGATTTAACTAAAATAAATAAAATGATACAAGTGTCAAAATCATAATCCCACTATGTTTCTTCGTGAAGTTCATTATTACCAAGTCCAGATAGTAAAAGTAACTATAATTTTTTTACAGTATTCAGGGGTATTACACAAAATCCTTCGAACACATATTAAATATGAAGTGATCCAAGATCCCGACTTGTCAATTATTGAATATTTATTTTAATTAACATCACGTATTTAAAAATCATTATCACCTCTTTTACACTTAAATTCGAGTGTTTTAAACTATGTTATGTTCCATATCATGAATTAGACTTGTTATGGTTATTTTGAAAGACATATAAACATGATCATTTTGAATTTAATGAAAGGTTCCGGGGCTCATAGGGAAAGACTGTCTAGCATTCTAAGTTTACAAGATGGGGAAAATAAGATGGCCCAAAGGGATTTTCATAACCATATTTTAACTTCTATGTAGTTGTCCCAACCATATAAATTAAAGGCGTCATCTAAATTATATATGAAGTGATCTTTTTACGATGTTTTTTTCAGGTTAAATTTAATCAAAGTTCAGCTGAGATTTTTAAAAACTTGAGTTTAAATTATTTATTCTAAAGAATTCAAGTGCTCGATGGGTTTTTTAGGGTGCTAAATCCATTTATGCATTCAAAAATATATTTTAAATAACAAAAACTCACAATCTTGCTTGAGATTGTATTGTTAGATTCCAGTGAAAAGACCATTTCTTCTATAAGTTAGACTACTCCTAAATTAAATGGTTGGTCAATGCTAGTAGGTGTAAACTTAAGTCATGGTACACATCACATTGCTATTACTTAAAAATTCACGGGAATTAACTATTTGTAGCTTCATTTTTAATAATAGTAATAAAATTGTTACTAATAATTATAACATGAATTAGTATGTAAATTAAACATATATACATTTAAAAAACATATAACAAAATTCTTAACCATGAAGATTCACCTCCACTTTAACATGGATATTCATAATCTATAAATATGATTTTTTACATTACAATGGGCCAATATCATGATTTATTAATACCATATGCCGAAAAACCATAACTCATTTCATATGACATTCAATCTTTGAGAATACTCTAGAATATTCAATAGAGGTTAATCTCTACCATCCACATAATAATGATCTATAATTAAATTAAAATTCTAGAAGACCTATTCCAAAATAAACATACCTTTCTAATATTATTGTTAGTTAAATCTAGAGTCTATTAACTAGATCCTATTTTGTATATAATTATCTTATAATTAGATCAAGAATATAATTAAGTAACTTGATTCCCTCCAAAATTATCCCTTAATTTGAAGTCACTACCTCCTACTTTTGGGGAATAAAAAAAGGAATAGGGAAGGCTCCTTTTGCTTATCATTCATTCATGCAATTTTAATGGGAAGAGTGTAAGTCATAGAAAAAGAGAGTTCTTAAAGAGAAAAGAGAAATTTATAAAGAAAAATCAACTCAACTCTTATATGGTCCATGAAGATATAAAAGAAGGATTGTGGTGTGATAATAAGTACCAAAAATACATAGGAATACATGTTCTTGTGTCTCTACATATTTTATGCTCTTTTATGTTGTCCAAAATTCCATAATTTGTCGTCTAAGAAGAAATATACTATTGGAAATGAAATATGGAAATGAATTATAAAAGTAGATACTGAGTTTGATTCTTACTATAGAAATTAAACATAAATGAAAAGCATTCTCAAATAATTGAAAATCAAAGAAGGTGGTGTCTTCTTGTATTGTGTGGAGTATTAAAGATAGTGCTAAGTATTCCTCTAACTGCTATAGAATAAAGAAACCAGTAGTGGATTTCGTGGCTCATGATTTTGGTAAATAAAAAAGTGACTTGAAAGCCTTGAACAAATATTAAATATCTAAAATTATGAAATGATACAAGATCCCATGCCTTATTAATTATTGAAGATTAATTTTAACTAATATCACATATTCATAAATAATGATCACCTCCTTTACTCTTAAATGCAAGCGTTGTAAACTATGTTACGTTCCACATCATGAGGTAGTTGTTATGGTCATTTTGAAAGAGATATAAACATGATCATTTTAAATTTAATGAAAGGTTGCAAGGCTCATAGGGATAGAATTCTTAGCATCTTAAGTTTATAAGATGGGAAAAATAAAAGGGTTTGAAGGGATTTTCATAACCATATCTTTTTTTTTTGTAAGCTGGGGAGTTACCATTCTCTATTATCAAAAAAGAAAGGGAATTACAGTCTTAAGATGGTCTCAACCTACCCCGTAGGGAAACCAGGCTTATTGACCATCTATAGTTTTTGATTGCTGACCAAAAATAAAAGGTTTTTATCCTGTCTTTCCAAGTTTTGAACATAGTCATCTGAAGACTAATTACATTAACAACTATATGCCAATAAGTCCTATCATACTTCCTATGCAATTCTAAGGAAAAACTAATAATTTGAATTTCTATCTAAATCAAAGAAAACCTGTCAATCTTCATTGGGTCCTGGCTTCTCCTGCTACTCCTTTTCCTGCTTGACCACCAGGCCATTCGCCTCGAGCTACTTCTGGAGGTCCTCCAACCGCTTATCTTCCATGAGCAAGGTGACCAAGATGTTTCTCATTTCTTTCTTCAGGTTGGGGATGCCTTGAGACAGTTCAACCATCTCCAAGGCAATCTGTTCCATGGCCTTGACCATGAGTCTCTTCATGACCCAGTAGAGGTGCAGGGATTGCTTATACAAGGTCATTCTACCTCTTGTATGGCCTGGGTCTGGCATAAGATCCATATAGTCTTCCATTTCTTCCTCTGATTGTGCTTGGATGGCTTCCTCCTCCCAATGCTCTATTATTCTTTGAATTTTTGGGTTGGTACATTCATTGTAAGCCCTTTCTGCAACTCTGACTCTGGTTTCAATGGTTCTTCTCCCCTGTCCTCCTTCTGCGCTCTCACTTGTCCCCCCTTCTTCTACTGATCCTTCCCGACATCGTCTTCCCCTCCTGCTTCTCCCTTCTCCGATCCCCCGTCTTCTTTGCCGTCCTAGACCACGGCGGCCTCACCTGCGTGCCCGCCTGCCTGTCCCAAACTCAGCTCCCCCTTCCGGTTCCTCCTCGGCTTCCTTCCATCCCCTTTTCGCGTTCATGTTGCCGATACCCTGTCTGGTTTGTCCACGTTCTTCACTACCTGTCACTGCCCTTCCCGCATCCTCTTCCTGATCTTCACTGTCATTCTTGGAGACTTCAAACACTGGAAAATAAAACTGCTTGGGTTCCGCTTCCAGTTTCCCTTTGCCCTTTACGTCCGGGCCTACTCTGTTCTGGTGTCCATCCCCTGCATTGCTTCGAAGCAATCTCCCCGCCGCTCTGCTTCCATCCACAACCATTTCCTTCCTGTTTTTAGAGCCTGAATTGTGATCCCCTGGTTCGTTCGTTCTGCTTTCCGGTCTGGCTTTACTCCTGTTTGCAGCTCGTCACTGCTTTCCTCTCTCTGCGACTTCCTTGCATGCGTTATCTCTCAGCCTTCTCCGCCACCCTGTTTCCTTAATATCCCTCTTCCTTATGGCCTTCGTCTCCACTCCTCTTCCCACTCTGCTGTCCCCTGTCCTCTCATCATCAATTCCCTGGCCTTCGTTTGACAATTCAATGGTGCCACCATCATTCCACATCCCCCTGCTATCCTTTCTCGCCTGATCACGATCCGACCCACCACTGCTGCCCCCAATTTCCATCATACTCCGAAACTTGGCGGCGTTGTCCATCCTTGCACCCCTCCGCGTTCTCATAACTCCATCTGCCCACCTCCTCAACCCGATCGGGTGATTTGTCCTTATCCTAGCATACTGTGGTTGCTTCATGATGATCATGCGTAATTACGTTCTTGAGATCCTCCCAATTTTGATCCATCTCCAAAGATATCTAGTTTCTATCCCAACATCTGTTCGCCTCCTTACTCCCCCAGTTTGCCAGGAAGTCTGCAGCCTTATTCCCATTACATCTAACATGATTGATTATTTTGTAGCCGATTCGGTTTAGCAATACTGCTATATCCTGAATGATACCCGTTGTCCTCTAGCTTTTAGCAAATTTCTCCCAACTCTTCCCATCCTTCAGCTTCCGTAGCATTTCTATCGTGATTTGCGAATCCCCCTCTATTTCCAAGTTCATGTAACTGTTCCTTATTGCTATTCTCAGTCCTTGATAAACTGCCCAAAGTTCCGCCTCATTGTTCGTCATCTCCCCTCCCCATTCCGCAAAGACCCACCTTGTTTCTTTTTTACCATCTCTGAATATTCCACCTGTGCCTGCTGGACCCGGGTTACCCTTCGAAGCTCCATCGAAGTTCAATTTTATGAAATGTTCCTCTGGGTATCTAAATTGGTTAGAGCTTTGGGCTTGGGGATTGCTTTGCCTGTCTTTCCTGGGGTAAATCATACTGAAATCCAAATTTAGTTTGGCCGCTATCCTCCCTTCCTCTTGATTCATTTTCCAGTCTTCCTCCTCCCAGGTCTCTGAGAGAATGGTTTCTTTGATCGCTTTGCAGACCTCCTCCCACGTTCTTTCCGATTGATTCTTTTGCCCCCTGAAAATTCTCCTGTTCCGCTCTTTCCAAAGGAACCAGATTACGAAACCTATTGAGACATTCCAAATCCTGCATATTACCTGGCTTTGAAATTGACCTTTTCCCCATTGCATTATGGTTCTTTCAATGCTGCTGGGATCTCTCTTTGTCCTCCCGAAGAGTGCTCCTATATTATCCCATATATATCCTGCATAAGGGAATTTATTTAGGAGATGATCTTGGTTTTCCTCTTCTTGGTTGCATAGGGTGCATTTCGAGGGTCCATGATATCCTCGTTTTTGAATTTTATCCCAGGTTAGGATCCGGCCTTTGCTTACCAGCCAAGCGAAGATAGTTATTTTCGGCCACCACTTTCCTTCCCAAATTCTTCTCCATTCCATGGTTTCATTTTCTCTTTCCTGACTAATTGACAAGTAGTAAGCTTCCTTTATAGTAAAAGTCCCTTTCATTGATCTGCCCCATCTAAGGATGTCCTTTCCTGGTCTAGTCTTTATCCTTCGCAATTCTATTTCTTTAGTGTAGTTTTCCTCCATTTCTTTGGGGATATTTTCAAACCAGTCCTCTGGTTTTCTCCAGGTCTGCCACATTGCATTAGGTTCCTCATTTATCCAGTAGTCCTTGACATATTCCATACCTGCCAACTTTTCTTTCTGCTTGATTTGTTGTAAGGATTGGATCTCTGCCATTTTTCCTTTCTGCTGCCACCCATCCTCCCAGAATTTAGCGTATCCTCCTTCCCGGATTTCCCAGAAGGCATATCTATTAACCACGTCTCGATTTTGACTTGCTAGATCCCATATAGATGACCCTTTTGGAACTTCCTCGACTCTTAGTTTACCTATAGTTGATTCTGGCATATTGTATTTTAGCTCCCATATTATTTTCCAGACATCCTTTCTACCTTGAAGCCATCTCCACCAAAGTTTAGCGCCTAGGATCTTATTTATCATTTCGGGGTCCCTTAGCCCCAATCCTCCTTCCTCCTTCCTTTTAACTAGGTTCTTCCATGATACTAGGGCCCATTTCCTCTGTTGTTTAGGTCCTCCCCAGAGAAACTTACCAAATATTTATTTTCATAACCATATCTTAACTTGTATGTAACTAGAGAAATCATATAAATTAAGCAAATTATAACTTGATTTTAAACAATAATAATAAAAATTATTATTATTAACTAAATATCTAAATTATGAAATGATACGAGATCCTAAGTCTTATAAATTATTGATGATTTATTTTAAAAATTTATTTTACTTAAAATCACATATTTACAAGTAATAATCACCTCTTTTACAGTTGAATTTGAGCGTTGTAAACTATGTTATGTTCCACATCATGAGATAGGGAAATAACACCTAACATGCTAAGTTTACAACATGGGAAAAATAATATGGTCAAAAGGGATTGTCATAAACATATCCTAACTTCTATATAACTAGAGTAGACATAAATTAAATGGTTGGTCAACTGCAATAGGCATAAACTTAAGTCATGGTACATCTTACATTGCTAAGATTTAAAAAATAATACAAATTAACTAAATTATAACTTATTTTTGGTAAGTTTGGTGGGACTACATCTTCATCATGTCCAATATATCACCCCGACCAAGGGAGGGAATTGAACTAGTGACATCACATCAAGGAGTGTCTTAATAGAGCACCCAATCACCATCTATCCAAGACCCTGTGGACAACTAAATTATAGCTTCATTTTAAATTATACTAATAAAAAATATTATTATCAATTATAAAAATAATTAATACATGAATTAAACATATATACATTTAAAAAAACATGTAACAAAATTCTTAACCATGAATATTCACCTCTACTTTATCATGAATATCCTTTACATGTAAATAGTTTTTTTACAATACCATGGTTTATTAATACTATATTCCCAAAATACCATAGCTCATTTCATATGACATTTTGTTAATTAATCAATTTAATTAACAAGAAAAAGGAACATAGCTAGTTTGGAGATAAATCCCACTCTTTAAAAATATTCTAGAATATTCAATTGAGGTTAAATACATACCATCCACATAATAATTATTAATTATTAAATTAAAATTACAGAATCCCTATTCCAAAATAGACACAACTTTATAATACTATTTTCAATTAAATCCAACATCTGTTAACCATATCCTATATTCTATGTAATGATCATATTTCCTTATATTTATGTTAATTAAATGAAGAGTATATTAAATGATTTAATTACCTCAAAAATTACTCTTTATTTTGGAGTCACTACCTCCTACTTTTGGGGTATCAAGAAAGGAATGGGGAAGGCTTATTTCTTATCATTCATTCATGCAATACTAATGGGAAGAGTGTAAATTGAGAAAAAGAGACTTCTTAAAGAAAAAAGAGAATTTTATGAAGAAAAATGAACTCAACTCTTATGTCAAGGATTGTAGTGTGAAAATAGGCACCAAGAATACATAGGAATACATGCTCTTGTATCCTTGCATATTGTTGGCTCTTTTATGTTGTCTAAGAATCCATAATTTTTTGTCTAAGAAGCAATATGTGACAACCCCTAGTTTATTTTCCATGTAAATAAAATAAGACCAGGGTCATGGGACACGTATTCCAAGTTGAATGGTGGGCAAGCATTATAGTGGTAATCACTTGTGGATTAATAACGGCCATGGAAATTGGCCAAGACAAATAGGTAATAAATAGAATTTAATTATGAAAATAAAGGAAAATAGGAGAAAGGGAAGGTGAAGAGACACAAATTTGCATGCAAGAGAAATTAGAGGAAAAATGAAGAAAAATGATGAAAAATGAGACATCAATGATAAAAATGCATAAGAGAAACATTTCATAGCTTTTGGTCATTACAAATTTTTAACAATTTTGAGCTGAGTACACTCTTATTCTCTCATACTCTTTCACATTTAGAGCATTCTTGGAGCATGCTTAGAGCACTCTAGCATTCACTTGGATTGGAGAAATAAAGCAAAGGAAAACAAGGGAGCGCAAGGGGATAGTTGGATCAACAAATACAATAGGGATTACTTGCAGGTAATAGGTTGCATGCGTGATTTCCTTGTTGATTTTTGGATGCATGGCATATGCATGTGGTTATTTGGTTATGTGTTATCATTGGCATGGACATTTTCTTGGATTGACAGTGGATATTCCTAGATAGCCATGGTGTTGTGGGTTTCCCACTTGTTTTTCTCATTGATTCTCATGTTCCATATGGTTGTATGTTGGATCAAATGCTTTGGAGCCTTGAAAAAACTTGCGTTGAGATACTCGTTCTTGGAGCTTGTAAGTTGGGAAAAACACTCTGGAGCCTTGGGGGTTGAGTTACTAGTCCCTAGAGCCACGGGTTTGAACAAATTTTCTAGAGCCTTGAATTCACTGTGGGTCAAGATACTAGTTCTTGGAGCCCTAGATAACTTGGGTAGAGACAAATATGGTTGATGTTAGTGATTTATGGACTGTATAGGTGATATCACTATAGTTTTGAGTTCGGATGGTTTGGACTTTAGAAGCCCTGGTTGGTTTTGTTTTGGTTTAACCCTTATGATCCCACATTCATGCTTGGAATATCATTCGAGGGTGATTGGATGAAAGAGAGATTTGGATTAGCCCAATCTATGGTCAGGTGGTACATGGAAGTCCCCGACTTGGTTGGATTTTGCATATGTTAAAATAAGGTTTTTTCCTATTGTGATCTATAAGCACAAGTACTCGTTATTATGGTGATCTTATGGTTGATTTGTCATAGTTTCTATTCTAGTTATATGTTGGTTATATACTTGGTTACATGATGTGCTCTAGCTATGGATATCTTTCATGATTTGATAAGTTATTGAATGGTTGATGAATGTATGGGCTAACAAGTTTTGTTACAGCTAGCTAGAGAGGGCATTGGGCCTATGATTTTCAGATGAAGTTCATAATTTTATGAGTAAATATGCATTCATGACTTGTACCTTATATGTTTTTCATATGTTTGATGAAATGTATATCCTACACGAGGCATGTCTATGTCAAGATATTGATTAAGTTTTGATTGTTTAAAATCATTATCATTATTTATATGAGTTTAGAAAGTTACAGGAAGATTTAGGTAGTCGGTTGGAGGCTTGCTCGAAAAAGTGGCATATATCTCGTGAATGCATGCACTGAAGTAAGGAAATTGGGCCATAACCACATGCAAGAAAGCATGTGAGTATAGTTATAGCCTCTCACTCACATGCATGTAATCTTGTGGGTGTAGTTGGAGGGTAAAATATGCAAAAAGGAGTTCCAGCTCAGGGATTGAACACCTAGGGTGGTTTTTAAGCTCTTTAGTGATCTGTAGATCTTGAGGGATGTCAATTTGTTGTCGCTTTGTCAGTACCACTTCCATAACTAAAACATGGAAGTCAGGTCATATCATAGTGATAATCATCTCATGTTTACCTTAGAGAGCTTGTAAAAGTGGGTAGATGTGGGAGGAGGTAGTTACATGTTGGTATGAGAGCAATTCCATTCCCTGCAACCTTTCCTCTTAAACTTGGCTACAAATTGGAATTAGAGCAAGGTTGTAGCGCTAGTACTAAGGGTAGATGTGATTTTTATGCATGCATGTCAGTTTTTATGAGTTTATCATCACCTGATTTATGAATGATGTTGATATGTTGTTGTCATTATGTATCTATATCATGCTAATCTGGACTTACTTGTGAAGATGTGATAACCTCCCTTGAAATACAATGATGTATGATTTAATTATATCTATATTTGGTTTATATAACATGGCATGTTTGTAGGAGAAAAAAAATCAGAGGTGAAGAGTAGAATGGTGGACTACAGTTCACATGAATCTCCTTACAATCTTGATGTGAATTCAACGGAATGGGACATGTCTGTTGAGAAGCAAGGAGAAGAGTACTCTCTTGATAAAGAAGACACACTGAGAATTTTGAAGGAAAAATAAGAAGTTGCAAGGTAGATAATAATAGGTTGAATGAGGCACGAGAAATGCCTTCGAGAGCTTAGGAAAAGCAACCATAGGTTAATGCAATCATCCTTAAGAGTCTTCAGATTTGCAGAAATAGGGACAACTGAGGATAAGTCATGGGAAAGAGGAAAAGGCTAATGAGGCATATGGTATCCGGTCTCGATCAAGTTATAGGTTGGAAATGGATGACAAAGTTAGAGGTGACATACCTTTGGATACACCTGACAAGTGATCTAACACTCATGGATTTTATTCTAGCTCCATTTTAGAGAGACATCATCATCATTACCACTATCATCCTTATAGGAGGTGTGAGAAGTAGTATTTTTCCATAGGAGTTCAAGAAATCAAAGCATCCTAATTTTTATGGGGATGTGAAGAAACTAGAAGATGTAGAAGCATGGTAGCTTGGGATGAAGAAGCTCTTTAGATTGCATGATTATTTAGAGAATATGAAAGCCAATATATCTATCTCCAATACTAAAGGGAAGCTGAAATTTCTGGTGGGAATATGTGAAGTGTGTCAGAGGCGTCAAGGTAGAGGAGCTTAGTTGGGATGAGTTAAAAAAATATTTAGGAAGAAGCACTTGTTAGAGAGATGTTATGACAAAAAGGCCAAGGAGTTATATGAGTTGAATATTAGTTTCATGACAGACGAAGAATACATGCCTATGTTTCTAAAGCTATTGAGGTATGTTCCCTGCCTCAAGAATGAGAAGATAAAGGTCCAAAGGTTCATCATTGGATTTCCTTTAGCATTCATAGATTAGATTGAGTATGATGACCATTGGTCATTGAAGGAATTCATTAGGAAGCTAAAACATTATTATGAGAATTCTTATTACATGTATGAGCCTAAGCGAGATTGGAAAGTTAATGATAAGGTTAAAGGGAAGTGAACTAAGAAGAGAGGAATACCTGAGGATGTAGGTGATAAAGAGAACGTAGCACCATGTAAGAAGTTAAACGAATTTGACAGAGGACATGGATTTTAGCATGAGGAGAAGAATAAAGGTGATGGCAGGAAGTCTTTGCAGTGTTGGACTTGTGGTGGAGAGTATCAAAAGAGAGATTTCCCATTGCACTAGGGTGGAAGGCCTCAAATCTATAGTGCTTAGGAGGTACAAAAAGTTGGGGATGTTGGTTAGAGTATTCCTTGGATTTATGCAGTAGTGGTGGATAATAGGTGAGTTGATCATCAAGCATCCATTATTGAGATAGAATAATCTTGGTTGGTGTAGTTGGCTACAGGGACCAAGAGAAGAGTTCATCATTGGGTGATATCTTGTGCATTTGAGTTGATTGGTATGCCTAAATAAACACATTTAAATGTGTTTCCTTTGTGGTCATATAGTATGATTTTGGGCATGGACTAATTTTTCATTCATAGGACTAAATGGATTGATATGATAAGGCTATTGAGTGCCTCAATTATAATTGGGAAAGGATAATCTTGCAAGGAAAGAAGAACCCTATATCAGTGAGAATGGTTATAACTATGAAAAAAAAGTGTAGTTGATGGAAGGGATGTTTATTCTTTGTAGTGCATATTTCGAGTGATAAATGGAAGGATGTTAAGGTTGATGAAGTCATAAAGAGGTATCCTATTTTGCAGTAGTTTCAAGATGCATTTTCAATAGAGATTTCAGAGTTTCCTCCTCATAGAGGGGTGGAATTTTCTTTTGAGTTGATGCCAAGAGAAAAACCAACATCTAAGCAACCTTACAGGATGCACACTGCAAAGTTGGTGGAATTGAAGTTGCAGCTTAAGAAAAAGATTGATAAGGGATAGATAAGGCAAATTGTGTCATCTTGGGGTGCACTAATATTATTTGTAAAGAAGAAGGATGATAATCTAAGATCATGCATCAATATTACAGTGAGTTGAACAAGGTGAATATCAAGAATAAGTATCGATTAATGTAGATTGATGACTTGTTTGATCAGCCAAAGGGAACAACAATGTTTTCAAATATTGATTTGAGATCATGATATCATCAGGTGCACATCAAAGAATAAGATATCTACAATACTATATTTTTTACAAGGTATGGGAATTATGATTTTGTGGTGGTTCCTTTTGGTATTACTAATGATCCAACCACTTTCATGTGTTTGATGAACAAAGTGTTGTGCCCTTACCTAGACCAGTTTGTGATATTATTCATTGATGACATATTGATATGCTCCAACGATGAGGAAGAGCATGCATAACACCTAGCAACATTGTTGACATTATTGAGAGAGCATCAATTGTATGCCAAGCTTAGCAAGTGTAATTTATTTCAATCTTA
Organism: Pinus taeda; assembly: GCA_000404065.3. Lineage (NCBI taxonomy): Eukaryota > Viridiplantae > Streptophyta > Pinopsida > Pinales > Pinaceae > Pinus > Pinus taeda. Next base: position 18,536 of record APFE030810217.1, read on the forward strand.
GATTCACTACCTGGGACATGTTGTTTCCAAGGAAGGGATATCAGTGGACTTGGAAAATATTAAAGTTATCATGGTGTGATCAACTCTAAGGAATGTGGATGAGGTCATATCATTCATGGGACTAGCAAGTTATTACAAGAGGTTCATCAAGAACTTCTCATGGATTGGATATCCTATTATATATTTGTAGAGGAAAGTGAATAAGTTTGAATGAACAAAAGAGCGTGAAACTAGTTTTGAGCAGTTGAAGCATTTGGTTACAAATTATCCAATCTTGAAGATTGTAGATCTTGATAAGGATTTTGTCGTGTTTACAGATGCTTTCAAGGAAGGACTTAGTGAAGTTTTGATGTAGGAAGGGAATATGGTATGCTACAATTCAAGGAAGATGAACGAGCATGAATAGAACTATGTGACTCATGGTCTTGAGTTGGCAAGTATCGTTCATGCATTGAAGGTGTGGAGACATTATCTTCTTGGCAGGAGGTTTGTATTGATGAGTGATCATAGTGGATTTAGGTATCTATTTGACCAACCTAATTTGAATTCTATGAAAGATGTATGGTTGGATATCCTTAGTGATTTTGACTTTGAGATTAGGTACATAAAGGGGAAGGAGAACAGGGTTGCAGATGCTCTCAATAGGAGAGTATAGGTACATCATATTTTAGTTGTGAGTTCATATGGGAAATATTTATAAGAGAAGATCTTGCATGCAAGGAAGAAATATGATAGGTACCAGAAGCTGAAGCACATATCGCAGTAGTAGGGTGAAGGTAGTAGGGATGAGGGCTATCACCTCATTGGAAATGGCTTGGTAAGATTTAGGAATAGGATTTATGTGCCAAATAATAGTGAGCTTCAGAATCCTATCTTCAAGGAGTTTCATTTCAATCCATATTTAGATCACCTAGGATATTATAAGACTTTGACAAAAATTAAGAAGATCTATCATTGGCCGAACTTGAAGAAAGAGGTGGTTGAGTTTTTTGCGAAATGTTTGGATTGTCAGTGGGTGAAAGCAAAGTGTAAGCATAAAGCTAGTTTGTTGCAGCCCATTCTGATTCCAAAATAGAAATGGGAGGTCATTTCCATGGAATTGATTATAGGTTTGTTGAGGACATCGAAGAAGCATGATTCCATCATGGTAGTGGTTGACAGGTTGAGCAAGGTAGCTCACTTCATTGCATCGAAGTCTACTAATTCAACAAGTGAGGTAGCTCAGATATTGATCAGGGATATAGTGAGGTTGCATGGTGTTCCTAATAAGATTATATTAGACAGAGATTCCAAGTTCACCACCAAGTTTTGGAAGGAGATGCTTGTAGGTTTGGGGGAAAAGTTAGCCTTTAATACAAATTATCATCTTCAAATAGATGAAAAAACAAAGAGAGTTATCAAGATTCTTGAGGACATGTTGAGGATGTATGTCATGCATCAACAGAGGAAGGGGGAGGAGTATCTTCCACTAGTGGAGTTTTCATATAATTATGGTTAGCAAGAATCCTGGAAGATGAGTCCATTTGATTCTCTTTATGGGAAGAGTTGTAATACTCATATTAACTGGAGTGATATAGTGAAAAAGGTGTTGATTGGACTGGATATGTTGGCTGAAATGATGTAGGAGATGCAAGTTATCAAGAGGAATTTGAAGGAATCACAGGGCAGGAAAAATAGTTATGCAGATCAACATAGAGCATTCAAGGAGTTTCAAGTTGGGGAGCATGCGTACTTGTGCATCAAGCCTTAACAAAGCTCATTGAGGATTGGGTCATGTTCCAAGATGAAACCTCTATATTGTGGGCCTTCCGAGATCCTTGAGAGGATTGGACTAGTTACCTACAAACTTGCACTATTGCCAACAATGAAAGTCCATGATGTTTTCCATGTTTCATTGCTTAAGAGATATCTCTGAGATTTTTATCATGTGATTAGTTGGTTTAAATTTCATATGGAACTAGAGGGAGAGTTCCAGCCAAAGCGACAATTAATTTTGAAGCAAAAATAACTCATGCTCCATAACTGAGCAATCGAGTAAGTTAAAGTGCAGTGGAATCACTTTAGGCCTGATGAAGTTACATGAGAGATGGCTGATCAGAAGTGGGCTTTGTATCCTTCTTTAATTGTTGGTTGAGAAGATGTGTTTGGTTTATGTATTTTGGTTTATATTTATATATTTATATATGTATTCTAAATACTGCAATGAGCTATGTTATACAATTCCAATAAGTAGTATGTTGTAAATATTGCATCGAGGTGTGTTATAAAGCTCCAATAATAAGTATGGTGTTCATGGTTTCAACAATTCAGATGATGTAAATTCTCATCAATTTTTGTTATAAATATCCTTGGGAAACATGTTCTTTTGGTTATAAGCATCATTGGACATCGAGGATGGTGTTACCCCAAGGGCGAGGGGTTTGTAACAACCCTTGGTTGATTTTCTATGTAAATAAAATAAGGCCAAGGTCACGAGACATGTATTCCAAGTTGAATGGTGGGAAAACATTATAGTGGGCATCACTTGTGGATTAATAATGGCTAAATAAATTGGAAAAGGAATTAGAAAAGGAAAAGAGGCAATAAATGGCATTTAATTATGAAAATAAAGGAAAATAAGAGAAGGGGAAGGTAAAGAGACACAAATTTGCATGCAAGAGAAATTAGAGGAAAATTGAAGGAGAATGAAGAAAAATGGCACATCAATGATAAAAAGGAATCAAAGAAATAGGTCACATCTTTTGGCTTAGCTTTCTGTCATTACATATTTTTGACAATTTTGAGTTGAGCACACTCTCATTATCTCATACTCTTGCACAATTATAGCATTATTAGAGCGTGCTTGGATCACTCTAGCATTCACTTGGAGTGGAGAAAGAAATAAAATGAAAGTAAGGTAGAGCAAGGGGATAGTTGGATCAGTAGCTACAACAATGATACCTTGCAAGTAAGAAGCTGCATGCGTGATTTCCTTGCTGATTTTTGGATGCATGGTATATATACATGTGGTTCTTTGGTTATGTGTTATAGTTTGCATGGATATTTTCCTGGTTTGATAGTGGTTTCAACCTTGCCTTTCCATTTCCTAGATAGCCATGGTTTTGTGGGTTTCCCACTTGTTTTTCTGATTGGTTCTCGGGTTCCCTATCATTGTGGGTTGGAACAAACACTCTGGAACCCTGAAACAACTTGGGTTGAGTTACTAGTTCCTGGAGTTTTAGGGTTGGGACAAACACTTTAGAGCCTTATGGGTTAAGTTTCTAGTCCATGGAGTTACGGGTTGGAACAATTTGTCTGGAGCCTTGAATTAGCTGTGGGTTGAGTTACTAGTTCCTAGAGCCCTAAACAACTTGGGTAGAGGCCAATCTTGTTGATGTTAGTGATTTTTGAACTGTATAGGTGAGATAACTAACAGTTGAGATGGTTTTTCCTCTGGAATCCCTAGTTGGTTTTGTTTTGTTTTAACCCTTATGATCCCATATTCATGCTTAGAATATGGCATGGGGATGATTGGTTAGAAGAGATATTTGGTTCAACCCAATCTATGGTCAGGTGGTACATGGAAGTCTTTGACTTGGTTGGATTTTGTATATGTTAAAATGAGCTATTTTCCTATTTTTATCTATGAAAAATTGTACTTGTTATTATGGTGATTTTATGGGCGATTTTTCATAGTTCATATTCTGGTTATATGTTGGTTATATACCTCATTACATGATGTGATCTAGCTATGGATCTCTTTCACGATTTGATAAGTTTGATATGAATTTAAATAGGAATGCCACAAATTATAGATATCACCACAAATACAAAGATGCATCATAAATAACACATCATTTCATTAATATCAAATACTGAAATATGCTTACAAACAAAATGGAAATAAGGCTAGCTTAGGCAATGGTAGCTTATCTTTGAGAAGAGATGTGGTAGCTACATGCCTTTGAAATGTGCTACAATGAGGCTTGGAGGACTATTTATTATTGAGAAACAATGGAAAACCCTATATATCCAAAAACCTAACCCTAGGAGATGAAACGCCAAAACTATGGGCCATGTTTGGGTAAATTGGTACATCAACTTCCTAGGGTTGTAACTTTGGTATATGATCTTCATTTGACATGAAAAATACCTCATTATAAAAATATATCCGAGGGCTAAAAATGCCAATCGGCCAATACTAGCCACCAACCCTTGTTGGCCCCAATTTTCCCCAAAAATGTTGTTTAGGGCCTCAAAATGGCTTTGAAAGTTCAGGATTCAAAAAACTACCAAAAATAGTAAATTGTGCTACAATTAAGGAAGCTGAAAAACTGAAAGAGACAGTGGTGGGGGTCCCATTGGAATAGGCAAGTGACCACCAAAATCCACTCGAATTAGTCCTCCCCTTCTAGGAATCAATGGTCCCCGTTGCATTGAGTACCTCCATGAGATGGGAATCTTCTACTGAAGTTGGTCCCTAGTGAGCCATTTGCCTTAGTGCAGGAGTTTACCAACTTTGACAACCTAATATAGTTGGATCTTTTGCTGGCAAGTGTTCTTGACCTGTGTGTCCATAATCTGATAGTTGTGCCCTTTTCCATGTAGTGTGGTTTTAACTCTATTGGCGTGAGTTGTTTTGCAATGTCTGACGTGTCCATCGATGGTGGGAATTATGGTTGAAGGCAGTACACATTGAACAATGGTTGTAGGCCAAGGAATGGGGGAATGATGAGCTCAAAATCATTTTCTCCCATAGACTTGGTAATGCCGTAAGGACCATATCGGAGTGGTTTGAGCTTCTGATGGGCTCCGGTAAGGCATGCTTTTTGCAAATGCAACCAGACTTTATCACCCATCTAAAACTTGGTGGCACTTGATGTTGATCATGTCACTGCTTGCACTTGGCATTTGACTTCTCCAGGATGTCATGAACCTGTTGGTGGATGTGGTGGATGCATTCAATAAATCTAGTCACTTTATCAACCTTAGACAATACATGTGTGGATTTTATCTACATAGCTACATGAGGCATGGAAACATCAATCTAACACAATGGTTGAAATCCTAGACCCACTTGAAAGGGACTATGACCATTCAAACTATGGAGAGCTCTATTATAACTGTGTTGCGCATATGGAAGACTCTCATACCAGGTTCAAGGATGCTTTGAGTTGTACATGCAGAGTATGTGCACTATCACCCTATTCACAGCCTCTGTCTGAGCATGGAAGGCAATCAAGTTGGTGAGATTTGTGTCCAATAGTGTCCATAGGATTGACTAGAATGTGCTCAGGAACATGATATCCCAATATGATATAATGGTTTGCGGATCCAAAAATGTATCCATACTCATTCAAAGAAGAGTTTGGTAGTGTCATTTGCTGTGATACTCTTCTTGTAGACTACCAATATAGCCATTTTAGAAAATATTTCCACGGCAGAATATAAACAGTCACTACCATGCTTGGTAGAAGGGAGACCAGACATATAGTCCATGGAGATGGATTCCCATGGCTAGCTGGGAGTAGGTAGAGGAGTGTGTAGGCCTTGCTTCTTGATGGTTGGCTTGGTGATGCCACAGGCAGTGTAGGATCTGATATATTTCCCAATGTCTAGATGAAGTTTGGGTCAATAAATGTACTTTTGTAGTACACCCACAATTTTGTCCACACCAAAGTGTCTTGCGACTCGACTGTAGTGTGTCTCCCAAAACATCTTGGCCCGCTCGCTTGAAGGAACACAAAGGTGGCCCAAGTAGCATAATAATGCATTCTAGAGGTGGAAATGCGGAACTTTCTTGCTAGCTACTAGCATCTAGTATGCCGAGGTGAACTCTGGATCATTTTTGTATAGTTGCGGCCATCTAGAGGTCTCATGACCACAAGAGTTGAGAACAATAGTCACTACTGCAACCGAGGGCCGACTAAGGCAGTGTACAACATGATTGGTGCTACCCTTTTTGTATTTAATTTTCAAGTGGAATTGTTGCATATATGTAGACCACTTCTGATGGTGATCATTTTGCAACTTCCCTTGTGTCTGTATAAATGGAAGAGGTCGGTGATCAGTGTGGATGACTGTCTCCTTCCCTAGAATGTAGTGATTCCATTGTTGGTAAGTATGCATGATTGAATACATCTCTTTATCATAGGTGGGGTACTTACAAATTGTATTATAAAGTGTCTCACTATGATAGGCCACTAGATGCCTGTGTTGGGTGAGTACTACGCCAATAACATAGTCTGAGATATCTGTCTCAATTTCAAATGGTTGCTGCAGGTCTATAAGCATGAGTACCAGTGCATAGTAGAGGTAGTGCTTCAACTCAACAAATTCCTTTTGTTGGGAATCAGACAAGAAAAACATTGTTTTTTCCTTTCCCTTAGTAATCTAACTCAAAGGCAAAGTGATATGCGGGAATCCCAACACGAACTTTTGATAGAAATTTGCAAGGCCCAAAAAGATGCGAAGCTTCATTAGAGTGGTTGGGGCTATCCAGTCTCGAATGAATTGGATCTTGGCGGGTCCACATGCATGCCACCCTCATCTATGATGTAACCCATGTATTGGACCTTGCTCATGCCAAAGGTGCATATATCCAAGTTGGCACACAATTTGTGTTGCCGAAGGGTTTGAAGGACTTGTGGAATGTGTTACAAGTTTTCTTCCCAAATCTTGCTAAAGATGAGGATGTCGTCCAGATAAACCACCACGAATGAGTTGGTGAAGGGTTGAAATATTTCATTCATTAGCCTCATAAAACTAGCAGGGGGATTTGTCAACCAGAAGGGCATAACCAACCGTTCAAAAAGGCCTTCCTTGGATTTAAAGGAAATCTTCCATATATCTGTGGGATCTATTAGAATTTGTTGATAACCAGACTTCATATCGATCTTGTTGAGTTACATGGCACCTTTAAGTTGGTCTAGTAGGTCACCAATCCATGGGATTGGATACTTATTCCTAAAAATGATTTTTTTTAGTGTTCGATAATCAATGCAGAGCCTCTAGGTCCCATCCTTCTTCTATACAAGTACAATCAGGCTCCCACAAGGCGAGGAACTTGGTCAGATGTTCCTTTTCTATAGAAACTCTTGGATTTGTCGCTTGATGTCTTCAATTTCTAATATTGGCCCATTAGGTAGAGGTGCTCTGGGAGTCAGATCAATTGAATGCTTGACTTGAAAATGCAAGGGTACCCTTATGGGTGAGGAGAAGATGTCCCTGTATTCTTCCACGACTATATCCACCTGCTTCTGCTACTTCGAGGAAACCTTCCTAGGGGCCATGGTTGTGGCTATGACCTTCCCCTTACTTTGAAAGTGAATTAGAATGAAAAGAAACTTCCCAATGTGGGATATTACCTTACTGCATTGCTTAGCAGAGATCAAAGAGATGTCGCTAAGTGGGCTACTTCTAGTATCCTGTATAACTTAGTACCCAAAGAAATAATAACAGAGAAAGGTCTAGACTCATATAAAACATGTCATTTTCGTAAGTATGGTTGTCATAATAATACATCACAAGCTTCAAGGGGATAAAAATCACACAATACCTCATTTGTGAAGGGCTTGATGTTGTAGGGAAGGTGGAATTGCTGGCTGAAGTGGAGATCTTGTCCTTGGTGAAGCTAGGCTATGGAATACAACTGCAGATGTGCTGTAGTCAATGGGACCAACCACTTCACAACCTCTATTGAAATGAGGTTCTTTTGGTTCTCACTGTCGACAATGAACTGCAATGAAGAACCCTTCACCCACTTTTGTGAGTGGAATAGGCGCTCCCCCTCTTCTAGATTTTTAGGCTCAATATTCTGGATCTTGATGGTGGCCACAGAGGCACTAGGCTCCATGTTAATGATCTACTTCCATTTGTCATTACCCTTATCAGGTTCCGACTCAGAGGCAGAACATGCGTCAGAATCAGAAGCCTTCAAATGGACCACTAGTGACTGCTTGGCCCAACACTCACTTGTGTTATGAGTGGAGCTCTTATGAAACACACCACTTTCTTGTGTTCATCATTGTATCCATGGTTTTTTCCTTTGATTACAGCTTCAACAGCTTATCATGGGTTGTCCCACCTTGGATTTTTCCTTTGCTCTATGGTTTGGGGGTACGTTTCCCTTGCTTCAGATTCGCAGATCCAATGTATCACTTTTTCTGTTTAAGCATCTGCTCGATATTGATAGCGTATTAGTATGTCGTGTAGAGAAAGGATATGTCGAGGAAATCCATCTCATCCTGGATGTACCTGTGTAGGTAGTTGTGGTACTTGAGTATTGAATGTTTCTCAAAATCCTTGATACCCAACTTCGTGTGAATGGTATGAGAAAAATTGGTGAACTCCAACACATCTTGGTCCCTTCCCTATCACAGTGTGGTCCACTTTATGTATTTATCCTCATAGCTCCCAACAAGTTAGTACTGATCCTTGATGGCATCCCAGAATGATTCCCAAGTGGGTGCGAAAAACAATAGTGAGGGTGTACTTTCATCCTTCTGCTCATAGTAGGTTTCCCACTAGTCCTTGATGTGGGGGGCAACTTTGAGAAGAGAAAAATTAATATTTTCCCAGTTGGTAACATCATGAACAAAAAATATCCTTCTAGCAGATTTAACCATATATCTACGACATTTGCATCTACTTGTCCCTCAAATATGGGAACGTCAAATTTAATTTGTACCTTAAAGGGTCTGGTATTTACAAAGTAGCTGTTGGAAGTAGATGCACCACCCTTGTGTAGCTATTGAAGGATTTGGGCAAATTTGTCCGTCATCGTGTTCCTCTATCACTTGAGGGATTCTTCGAGCAAGATTTTGAAAGGATCTCCTACCCCCTCGTATTTCTTTTCTTCCCCCATGGGAGGCAATTGGAATTTGCGAGGCTAGTCTTGCAAAGGTTCAACTAATTCAAGCCCTAACTCCTTACATCCCTACCTCATTGGGGACATTCAAAGAAAAATAGAGAAAGAGAAGACTGCTTTGATACCATTGATCCAAATTTAAACAATAATGCAACAAATTATAGATATAACCATAAATACAAAGATACAACAGAAATAACACTTCATTTCATTAATATCAAATATTGAAATATTCTTACAAATAGAATGGAAATAATACTAGCTCGGACGATGATAGCTTATCTCTAAGAAGTATTGTGGTGGCTACATGCCTCTCAACTATGTTACAATGAGCCTTAGAGGCCTATTTATTATTAACAAATAATGGAAAACCATAAGCATCCAAAAACCTAACCCTAAGAGATGAAGCACCAAAACTATGGGCCCTGTTTGGGTAAATTGGTACATCAACTTGCCAGGGTCGTAACTTTGGCATACGATCTTTGTTTGATGCGCACAATACATTGTTAGAAAGATATATCCGAGGAATACAACTTTTGACTAGCCAACACTAGGCAATGACCCTTCATGGCCCAATTTTCCAAAAAAATGTCATTTAGGGCCTCAAAATAGCTCCGAAAGTTTAGGACCCGAAAAATTGCCAAAAATAGTAAATTTGGCTACAATTAAGGAAACTAAAAAAATGAAAGAGACAGTGTTGGGGGTCCCAGTGGAATAGGTGGGTGGCCACCAAAATCCACTTGGATCAAATTTATTGAATGGTTGATGAATGCGTGGGCTCACAAGTGTTGTTGCAATTAGCTAGAGAGGGAATTGAGCCGTCTTGGTGATTTTAAGATGAAGTTCAGAAGTTTATGATGAGATATGTATTCAAGACCTATAGCTTATATGTTTTTCATATGTTTGATGAATTTCCTATTCTACATTAGGCATGTCTAGGTAAAGAAACTGACTATGTTTTTATTATTTAGCATCATTATCATTATTAATATGAGTTTCCAAAGTTATAGGCAGATCTGGGTAGTGGTCTGGAGGATTTCTTGAAAAAGTGGCTTAGATCTCATGACCACATGCACTGAACTGAGGAAATTAGGTCATAACCGCAAACTAGAAAGCTTGTAAGTGTGGTTACAACTTCCCAACTGAATGCATGTTGTCTTGTGGGTACGGTTAGAGGGTAAACTGTGTGAAAACGAGATCCATCTCAAGGATTGAACACCAAGGGTAGATTACAAGCTCTTGAGTGGTTTGTAGTTCTTGAGTGATGTCATTTTGTTGTCGGTTTGATGGCCCAACTTCCATAACTAGAACTTGGAGGTCAGGTCATATCATACTGACACTCACCTCATGTTTGCCCTAAAGAGCTTGTGAAAGTGTGTAAATGTGGTAGGACACAGTTACACAATACACTATTGCAAATGAAATATAAAAGTAGAAAGTGACTTTGATTATTAATACACAAATTAAAGACAAAAGGGATGGAAAGCATTATCAAGGAATTGGAAAACAAAGAAGGGGGTGTCTTCTTGTATTCTATGGGGTAGTAAAGAGAGTCCCGAGGTTTTTTGTAGCTCAATATAAAATAAGTAAATAAATAGTGGATTTCTTGGAATGTGGTTTTGGTAAAGAAAAAGGTAACTTGAAAGACTTGAACAAATATTAAATATCTAAATTATGGATTGATCTAAGATCCCGAGTCTTATCAATTATTGAAGATTTATTTTAAATAATATAACATATTCATAAATAATAATCACTGCTGAGCCTCAGTATTGCAATAATGATGTTGCAATTCCCAAGGCTACCAAATTTAATTATTAACCCAACGTTCATACAAACTTAAGAGGTATCAACACTATATGTGCATCATACAATGTGTCCTTCCTTCGCTATCATGATTTAATGAAATCAAATCCTAAACTAATTGTAGAAACGGAAATGCTCGAAATGGAAACCTTAACCTATTGCAGGAAAGAAAATACAAGGAAGGAAAACCTATTCTTATTGCATAAAGTGAATATCATGAACTAAATATCAATAATTACATTTCAAAGAGTTTATATCCATTGAGAGTGTTCATTGGTTGTGGCAATCAATAAAATCATTATTGTATTATCCAATTCATAAATCTATCCATTAATTGTTGAGATGTTTTTCATGGGTAAGAAGGCAAGTCCTAAGCAGTGTTTATTCCTCCTAAACCATTTATTTGGATCCTAGGCGTCATGATTCAACCGTAAGGGAAAAAACCAATCTTTTTGAGCAAATCTAGGCAAGTATATACATGTTGGAAGGGTGCTACATGAATATGTTACAAGAAACAAGCTTGTTATAGGAAGATATAATTCACTGAATGAACAGGCAGATCAAATCCAAATTAGATGGGACAATTTTTTTTTTATTGAATATGATTTATTAGGTCTCTATTAGAAGTGGAATCTCTCAAAAATACCCCTGTTAACCCATGCTAAAAAATAACATAAAATTACTAGTCTAAAATATAGAAATTCAAGAACTAGTGAGCTAGTTAATCTATCAAATGCCTAGCCTAATTCGGTGAAAATGTAATGGGGTAATTTTTTTTATTAACTAGATTTTTTTTTTTTTTTTATCTAATTCAAGTGGAATCAACTTGATTGAAACTTGTTATAATTTTCTAAAAAATAGCATAAATTTACTACTATTTGCCACAAGGGACTTCCAGAAATTTAGATTTGAGAATAAGCAAACTAATCCAAGTAGCTCAATGATTACTATGACCTTCCATAGTTGTTCCAAGGATGAAATGATGCTTTTAATCCAACAAAAAAACTTACTTCAACCATTTAACCCAATCCTACAACATGAAATCATCAATACTAAATCCAAAAATAGGAAAAAAGCAAGAACAAGAAATGCATGTGTATAAGAAGTGAAAAGAAGAAAAGTAAATGATACAAAAGGGCTCTAAGGCTCCTGGGATGGCCAAGTCCTAGGAAACTCAGGTTACTATGAAGGAGACCAATATTTAGAAGCTGAACATGGCACCAATATTCATTTTTTCCATCAATACAATTACATCCCTGCAAGAAATGACAATGGAGTTGCAAAAATACAAATTCTGTCTGCAAGAAGACTAAGAAAAATCAACCCCTAGAGAAAAATTTGACTTGGTACTTATAAAAAATGATTAGGAATCATTCACCTTGAAAGGAGGAATCTTTTCCCTCCAAAATATCTCTAATAGTGGATCTGGTTACCAACACTAGGAATCTGCATTAAATGATAGGGAATACATTCCTAGATTTTCTCAATAATTGGAGCTCCAAAATCTATGCAATAATTTTAGAATATGTTGTTGATATATTATGCAATATTGATCCTCCCATAGTAGGGAGCAAGTCCCTAAATTATGTCCTCCTCCAAACCTCCATAATCTGCCCAATATTCTCATAATATTCTACAGAAGTAAATATTATTAGGCACACATACAATTATCCATAAACCTTCCTAATGAACATATTAAAGTTAAAAATACATTATCTAATGCAAAAATATAGGTTTAATGTGCTAAAGTATGGTAAGATGGGCCTTAATTTATCTCGAATTTGGAGGCCCATGAATCACCTCTTTTACATTTAAATTCTAGCATTGTAAACTATGTCATGTTATGTTAAAAATGCAGCAAGAAAATATCAATTTGACTTTTCCTTGGTTAAACTAGAGAAAACTCAAATTTCCATTTCATCATAAATCTTGGAGGTAGTTAACTAAGGTGACATGACACTTGTCACTCAACCAACTTATTTAATTCAAGTTGGGGAAGCTTGAGTTCAGTTCAGTATGATTGATTTCTAATTTGTAGAAATCTATTTAAGTTAATTTGAGTTATTGTCAGTTAATCTAGTTCTAACTATTAAAAGAACTAGTGGAGATCAAGTTGTGGAAGTGGAGCTTCAACCACACTAAGTGATCAACCAGTTAACTAGTCAATCAACATAAAATAATTGTCGCATGTAGAGAATTCGAGTTACCCAGTTGAAATGGAGATTCCAAGGTAGTGTATTATCAATCATAGACTATTCCCATGTGTACAGGTGTTGCATACCGTGAGAGGAAGGACATAGAAAAATTGTGCAATTCAATATAGGGAATTTCCTAAATAATAGGGGTTGATTTCCTTAAGGAACAACACAAGGAAATAAGAGCTTGAAGGACTTAAAAATGATCTAAGTGTTGTCCAGAGTCAGTCAATTAGGTAGAGGGATAAACTATACACTTGGAGGAAGTGCTCATGCTTTAGAAAGCATATGTATTTCACATTTATTCTCTGATTAATGCAATATACATAGGAAGGGGTTTTGAGTAGCTTCTTTCCCCTAGATAAATTTATGTGCATGTGCGATGTTTCCTTTTGCATATCTATGATTTGTGTTATAGATGGTGAATTAACTTCCGTAGATTAGTATAGTAGCTTCAAGTCTTGTGATTTAGTAAATTTCATAAGAAGTTTCGAATCTACACATTGATTTCTACATGTCCCACATAATGAGGTAGTCGTTATAGTTATTTTGAAATACATATAAATGTGATCATTTTGAATTTAATGAAAAGTTCCAAGGATTAAAGGAAAACAACACCTAAAATTCCGAGTTTACAATATGGGAAAGATAAGATGGTCCAAAGTGATTGTGATAACCATATCCTAACTTCTGTGTAACTAGCACAACCATATGAATTAAATGGTTGGTCAATGCCAATAGGCATAAAATTAAGTCAAGGTACATCTCACCTTGCTAAGATTTAAAAAATCATAGAAATTAACTAAATTATAATTTCATTTTTTTTTGTAAGTCAAGGGTCTATTCATTAATAAAAAGGAGAGTACATATTTATCAAAATGAAAGTACTCTCACCACGACCGAGATTGTTTACCAATGTTATCACCATATTACCAAAAAACAAAAGCAAAGGCAAATCAGAGGTTCAAAGCCTGCCAGGCCAAAAGCACTGAAAGACAAACAAAATCAGAAAAAGACCTTTGACCATGCTTAATCATCAGAAGTAATTAACGTTGGATTGTACAACCCCACCCCTAGAGGGGGAGGGTGGCTAAATGAACACTAAACATGTTTCTCGAAGTGATATAGACATGTTTCTAGCTTCTCGACCTTTTTTGTAAGCAGATTTGACCCTGCCAAACCACCACAATCCTTTATCTAACACATAATTGAAAGTAATGTAGTTGATTTAGCGTGGCAATGAAGACCTCATTCTCTTCCTTTCTGATCCTATTGTATGTGTCTAGGTGATGAAAAATAGATTGTAGAAGGTCACGAAAGCCATTAGAGCGAATCTATTAGCCGACTAATCTTGCACTCCCCTGCTTGCAGCTCCGACTCTGCACACCTGATCTACCCCCACGGGCCACACTACCTCTCTTAACTCCTCCATTTACACATCCACCCCGCACTGAGGTCACATCACCTCTACCACCTCGAGCTCCTCACAACGCTCTGATCACACGCAAAACATTACGTGCACCCTGCTTGGGTCTCTCCATAGCCCTAACTGCCAACGTTGTCTTTTACTCAAAGCTAGAACCCCCCTAAATGGGTGAAGCTCCCCTCTGCATGTGTTGGGAATGATAATTACATGAAGCAGGTCACATAGCGAATTCCAAAGAAGATGCCCCCAATATAGGAGTAATAATGTTATGTAAAACCTCCTGACAAGCCGAGAACCAAAGCATGGCAGACACCCACCCTAGATTAACTTGAAAAATCCTCCCCCCTAGAACTAAAAACCACCACACACCCGCTAGGAGGGAGGTGCGGACACCCACAGAAAAGAACCGTGCTAGCTAGATTGATGGCTCTTCCACTCCAGTGTTGGGGGAAGCACCTGGGAACAAAGGCATGGGTAAAAGGCCTTGATGCCAGAAGAAAAATAGAAGAGAGATAAAACTAAGCTAAATATGACCCAAAACGACCTATGCTAGACCTCCTTGCAACCTCTATGACCAATTAATGCTCACCTAGTGATGTGCCTCAGAGTTCCAGTGTAAGACCCCAGAAAGAGAAAAAACTAGAAGATTACCAGTTGATAAAAGACCTAAACACCATCCCAAACACAAAAAACCACTCAGGGGAAAAGCTATCAAGAATCATAGTGGGGACACTAAGACCGACCAACTTACCATGCAAATTACCCTCAATCCAGTGACAGAAGCGAGGAACTAGGCACAAAGAGAAGAACTTGAAGCTTTTGCTAACCTTTCATGGTGGAGGAAGCGATAACCTAATTTTCTCCACCACTCCCTGCAAAAATTTTGAATAATATGACACTTATTCACATAGATTATCCTAATTATACACTAATTGCGGAATCATGCATAATACATAACCTCCTCTATGTTGATCATCAATTTTACAGAATTAAGAAACAATCGCATGCGCACATTGAAGCATCAATCATACATATCAACACAGTATGTACCCGAGGAAAGCATAAAGCTGAAAATCCCCAATGATCTGTATATTATATTAATTGAGAACATGTAACAATACATAGTACAATACTCCTCACAAGTACTGAGTACTATCTCCACCTGTTACACACAAACTAGCTCAGATCTGAATCAATCACTGGCTCAAATCTCCTCCGCTGCTTGCCTGCGCAATCTTGCATGATAATATTGATGAATTAATGATCCAAATTCGTAATTCCCTTGGATATACAACGCGATCCTCATTGGAAATACTCAATCCATTGATTGTGAAAATCTCATGCACAACTATAGTCACAATTGACAACTATCTTGCCCTTTCACTCACCTCTAACACTTGTCTCCACTGAACTGTCCATGCACTGAGTTAACTGATGTATTCTTTAGTTGATTTATGAGTTAATAATTAGTGAATTAATTAATAATTAATTCAAACCACTCATCACTAGTGTATTTGTCAGTTAGACTAGATACAACTAGTTCAACAAAGTCAAACTGAACACAACTCCATCTCCTCAATCAACTCCACAAAACTCAATCACTGAAGTTCTAACTGAAGTCCTTCGTGCAATAGCTCAAGTAACCCATAAGAAACACGTATTTCCTTCTAGCAGCTGCATGTGCCACATCCGTAGCTCGAATTGAAGTGCTCCAAGAGGATAAGATAATGTTTATAGTCCAAATATTATAAAGAGCTAATAATATTCGACTGTTCTATTTTTAGCCTGGCAGTCTAAAAATAGACTTCGCCCATATGTCTAAAAATAGAGGTCCATCTATTTTTACCAACATGACCAATCATCCACAAATAGCATTCTAAAACTCATAGACCATGATCCATATGTCTAAAAATAGACATGGTCTAAAAAATAGATTTTGCGCCAAAAATAGCCTGCGGGACCACTTAGTGAAGGCGACTTCTTTTCACTAAGCTCCATCATCTTGTTGCATTTTCAACACTCCCAGACTATTGGAGTGCTAAAGAACCGAGATAGACTAACACTGCTCAAACGAAAAACTACTAGCCTCCACACTGTCAATGCAATATGACATTCCATAACCCCAATGTTCGTCGCTAACTGACTGACTTACCAGAACACATTCCCGTGGAGGATGAATGAAGGTTCACACGCCACACCGATCCCCTCACCTTACACCTTATAAAATCAAAGGACTGACGATCTCTCCTCCTTCCCATATGCCTTATGTAAACATTCATTTCACACACATCGAACACGTCTCGAAGTTTGTCACCCCAATCGGGGAATTATAACTTCATTTTAAATAATAATAATAAAAATTATTATTATTAAAAATCTATATTGTGAAACGGTCCAAGATCCCAAGTCTTATTAATTATTGAAGGTTTATTTTATTAATTTATTTTAACTAATATCACATATTCATAAATAATGATCACCTCCTTTACACTTAAATTCAAGTAAATGTAAACTATGTCATGTTCCACATCATGAGGTAGTTGTTATAGTTATTTGAAAGACATATAAATGTGATCATTTTTAATTTAATGAAATGTTCGAAGGCCCATAGCGAAAGACATGATACGTTTACAAGATGGGAGAGATAAGATGGTCCAAAGGGATTTTCATAACCATATCCTATATTCTATGTAATTAGTGCAACCATATAAATTAAATGGTTGGTGTTGGGTCTAAAATGCAGATGCAAATTAGTGTTTCATTTACTGTCAACCCGGGTAAGTAAAACTTCAAGGATCATCCAATATATGGACTCAAAGACAAACTAAACTAAGCTAGGTGAAGAAATATTAAAGCTCCCTTACAGGAGTCTGTCCATTAATATTTCTAATCAACTATTTAAACTAATGAAATTGAAGCTCTTAACATAATTCTGATTGATTGCATGAAATATTAAAGCTCTCTTACAAGAGCCTATTCATTTATATCTCAAGCATATAAATCAGAAACTTAAACTAATGAAATTGAACATTAAATAACAAGTCCGATTCATTGAAGGAAATATTAATACTTTCTTACGAAAGGTTATTTATTAATATTTCAAACATATGAACCTAATAATTTAATTTAATGAAATTCACCATCAAACATAAAATAAAAGCTTACCAAAACAAAAGTGTACTTGCTAGGCAATGGGGATCCTTCCAAGGATTCACAAGCACACCAAAAGAGAATTCAAATGTATAGGATTGAAAGAAACTCCATTTTATTCATCATAATTTTCAAAGTACAATGGCTATAAAAGCTCATATGACGCAAACCAAAGCTATTCTAAATTCTATCTAGATTAACATTACTAGGTTACAATGACGGACTAGGTTCCCATATTCTAAAAATTAAGATTACAAATGAAGGGGATAACACTCCTATTTATACAAAAGCTATGATAACAAACTCATAAATGTAGATCCACTATTCCCTCCTTTGATTCACATATTTCTCAACCAATGGTGACACATAACCCTATCTTCCATGATCTCCTCCATGAGGTCCATGATCTCTTCAAGTTCGAATTTGAACATAGAGTACCACATAAAGATGCCTTGGAAGCTTCCCTTGTACCTACACATGTCAAATTTCTTATTCCAATTGTTAGGTATAAGTATAAGGATACTATTTTCTAAAGTTTAACAACAAATTCACTTAAAAATACTAAGAATTAATAATGTTTTGGAAAACACAAGGGTAACCCATATAATGATGAAAGTGAAGCTTGATGTGATGACATGGTGGTGAAATAGAGGTGAGAAAATGTGTGAATGGAGTGAAAGCCGATGTATTTTAAGGTGAAAGTGGATGTATTTTGAGGATAATTCTTAGGCCCAACTATTGGGCCGCTAGTTGTCATTATCATTATCACTCTTTAATGCCTATTTTATCCATTTTTACCATTCTTTATCACACCATTTATCATGGTTTATTATATAATTCCATTTTATAATTATTTATGCGCTTATGGATAAATATTATTTCTTCTCATTTATTTTTAATAAATTGATGATTATTATGCATTGATTTTACCAATGATGGTTTATTAATAATTTTTTTGTAACATCACTCACCATTTTAGCCTCCAAGATATTTTCCAGATTGCAGATTTGATCTCCAGCTCATCATTAAATATTCCAACTTAGAAATTCGCTAGAATAAGAAGTGAAAATTTTGCATTGGATGTTTTGGGAAAATGGAGAAGAATCTGGAAAATCCAAAACATGGTTTTGTCTAGAACGAATCGAATTAGTTTTATAATGAGAAGTTTTCCCAAATTCAGTCGTTATTAAGAGAAATGGAAGGTTCTCTTAAGACAAATTTCTCCGATTCGTTGTTGCAGCCGATTTCCAAATTATCTCAATTGCAATACCAAATTCGACTTGTTCCTATTGAATGTTGATGGGAAAGATATTTCAGATATGATCTTGCTAATCAATTTGTTGTGAACAATCCAATTTTGTAATGGGAATCATATTGTAATCATCTCGTTGTAACTTCTCTATTCTCTCTGTGTATTTAAATGAGAACATAGATCAAAGAGGAATATAGATTATTAGAGATAGGATTGGATAGGATAGGAGGAGAGGGGATAACGGAGAGATTTAGCTTTTCACTTGGGACCTCGATTGTAATTTCAATATACATAATGTTATTATGATGGATGACCGTATTGTGACGATGATTGAATTCAATGGTTAATACATAATCTACGTTGTTGATCATTAGTATTCTCTGAAGTAGCTCAGCAATATTCACTGGTGGCTAGGGCGCAACCTCTGGTGGATCAAACTGCTATCCTTTGTGTTATATCTTTCTAATTCACGTGAGTCTAATTGGTTTGATGTTTTTCCATTTTCTGCTAAGTTTACCCTGTTTGATATTTTATGATTTCTTGTGAGTTTACATTGCAGTTAGTTTACTTTCCTTTATTCTAATCTCATGTACTTTGCAACTTTTCCATTTGATTTCATTTGTGCTCACTGTAGGTTGAATTAATTATCAGTTAATTTATTGATTTTTGGTTGATTACGATAAGAGTTTGGTTAGTAGAGAATCAACTGAAAGGGATTGGTTAATACTACTAAACTCTCGGTTGACATCATTTCCATTAGAATTGGTTAATTGAGATAGAGTGTGATTCATATAGAATTGGCTGAAAGAGATTGGGTAGTGCTACTATGCTCTCTATTGATGCTATTTTCAATTGAATTTCTTGCTTTAGATTTGATTATGATTTCAGTTGAAGACTAAGTCTTGATGCTTGGATGTAATATTTCAGTTAATAGTTGCAGCTTGAGTTTTATAAATACATTCATTTACTCTTGTATCAATTATTATAGTTCAACTTAAAAAGCATTACTCTCTAGATTTATAGCTTGTATATATTGTGTACACTATTGAAACAAAAAGACTTACCCAGGTTGATAATTAATGTGAGGCAATTAGGAATTTTAAAAGACACCTATTAGCACCCAACATTTTGGTGTTGTTGCCAGGGAGAGTGTTGCCATTTCACGGAGAGTGATGTATGTTTGATATTTGCTGCTAGGAAAAAATTGGGTATTAAAAATGGGAGGTAAGAACCTACATAATGAGCAAGTAAAGTGCTTGCTCCTCCGCCCGATTTTTAGCACAATTGCATAGAAGTTGAAGTAGATGTTTGATGTTTGTCTGCTGTGAAAGAATTGGGTATTAAAAACAGGAGGTAAGAACTTGTGTAATGAGCAAGTAAAGTGCTTTCTCTTCTGCCCGATTTTCAACAAAATTTCGTAGGAATTGAAGTAGGAAATTTAGAGGTAGAATTTTTGAAAAAATCTCATAATTCCACTCAAGTGGTGATGTAAGCACCACCCATTTCACTAACCAATTGACATGAACATTTGAAGGAGGAGCCTTGAAGAAACACATGAAAAAATCTTTTATTATGGTAAGAAATGGCTCACATTACAACTTTTGAATTCCTTATCAAAGATCTAGGAGGAGTGACACAAATGCACATAATCCCCCCATCTTCTCTACTAAATTTTCATGGTTTGGCAAACGAAGACCGAGATACATTTTTATTTGAGTTTGAAGTACTTTGTAGAGGATATGATTATTGTACTAATGATCAAAGGTTGAAAGTGTTTCCTCTTACTCTAAAAGGAGTATCTCTCCGATAGTTCATGAGCCTTGGTGGGCACTGCATCTAACCATGGGAGGAAATGAAGAACATATTCTTGAAGAAGTACCAAAACTATTGCAAGGCCGATGAAGATATTTTCAATATGATACAAGGGGAAGATGAAAGCTTGGAGGACTATGTAGAGCGATTTCAATACAACCTTCAAAGTCCAAAACATAAGCATTTGGAAAAAGAGATCTTAAAAACACTCCTACTCAAAGGAATCGAAGATGAATTTTTAGGACTCTCAAATCTGATAGGAAAAGGTGATGTTTTTTAGTTGTCATATGATGATGATTGTGAATTGTGCATAAGGTATTCAAGAGGAATCTCCAAGGCTGGTAAGAATTCTAGAGAATTTTCTTCTTTCTTTTCCAAATCTACTATAAGAACATGAGACATAAGAGTTGAAATGAATGTTTTATTTGAAAATTTTAAAGCTGATTTTATTAGCTCTCTAAATTCAAAATTGGGTGTTTTGCAAGTTTAGAAAAATCAAGAAATTGAAGAAGTGTTTTTCCCTCATTACCGAAAGGACCATCCCATAGATAGTTGTTCTTCCCTATCTAGGATGGAAGTAGCATATCAAAGAGATGAGGAAGCTGCAACAAGGTCAAAACCATGGAAATCATGGCCTAAAGGCATGGTTCAAAACACTTCCTCTCCATCCTCTTACTTGCATAATCCATTATGGAATACTAATGTGTTAGGGCATCCATGTCCATCTCAATATAACCCCCACAAATATTGTCTACAAGTTTGGCATGGTTCATCTTATGATTGCATGAATACTCTCCCTCATCTTGTAGCAAAAACACATCCTCCATATTCTTCACCAGCTCTTCCACAACATCTTTCTTTCCTATCAAAATCATCCACTCAACCCAATCAACTACATCATCAAAATGCTCCATTTCGTACACAATTTCCTGCTCAACTCATTCCACACGCTTACCACAATAAACCAATAAAACGTGCTTACAGTGTTCAATTGTAAAATTTATCCACCCATCCCACCCATTCTATCTCACATGCATCATTGGAGAAAACTTATACTGAGATTCAAAATGTTTCAAATCCAAAATTGTAGAGGTTATGGAAAAAAATGAGGTTTCTTCTAGTTTGTATCAACAAGCTGTTTTAAAAGCTCAAGAACTTCATGATATGGTGACTATGGGAAATCAAGGAAGGATATATTGAAGATTGGCTTCACTCCATCATTTGTTTGCAACATCACTCAATACTTCAACAATTTTTGACACCATCTTTTCAAGGGAAGTTGGCTTCTCATACCCTAATATTTATTAACATGCGTTTTTCAAATTTGGGTATGTACATACTTGAAACCTTATTTTGAAAATGGTTCCACTGGGAGTACTCTTATACATAATCATATTCATTTTTCAAATCAGAGTAGGTTAGTGTAAAAATATAAAATAAATAAGGACATAAATAAATACATTTTTGTTTTTATGTAAAAATAGTTGTTTTTGTTGCAACACGTTGTGGAAATCAACATCGGTGATATATATTTTAATTTATTTGTGTATGTAGATGAATTATAATGGAAATAAAAGTTCTACAAACACTCATATTCATTTTTATAATCAATTTGGAACAAATTCTTGAATATCATATTTTTTGGCTTTTGGGCTTGATAAAATTTCTGAAAACACAGTTGGGACAGTCATGTTTTCAGGGACCAAAATGGAATATTTTTAAAACATATTTATATTATAAATATCCATTGATTTATAATTTCCAATCCAATTTGAATCACTCAATTTAGATGTGAAATGAAAAAGTTATAACCAAAACATTGACAAGGTGTCTAGTAGGCAGCTTAGGAACAGAGTTGGGACAGTCTGGTTTTGGAGGCCTAAATTACTATATTTTTAAAAATTGTTTCTATTATAAGTGGCCCTTGACGTCTAATTTCCAACCCAATTTGAATCACTCAATTTGTATTTGAAACGAAAAATTTATAACCAAAACATTGACAGTGTGTCTAGTAGGTAGCTTAGGAATAGTGTTGGGACAATCCATTTTTGGAGGCCTAAATGATTATATTTTGAAAATCTGTTTTTATGGAATATTAATCTATGAATTTATTTTGCAAGTCAATTTGAATTACTTTTTTTTGATATCGTATGAGAAATTTATGACCAAAATACTAACTGTCTATCGTAAATGAGCACTCTACAAACTCTGTTTTTCTAGTTGTTCACTTGTGGATTTGACTCATCAATTCTTTTTGTTTTCAAAACCTATTTCTATTGGAGAAAAATAAATGAATATATTTTCATTTCCAATTTGAATCATTCAAATCCACCATCAAACAGAAAATCTATGCTTAAAATATCCACTGTTGTTCTAAGTGGGGAAATCGAAAATGACTTCGTTATACAGGCTGTTTTAAGTAAAATTGACATATCATATCATTGAATTTTTAAAAACTATTTATATTGGCGATATATATTTGAATTAGCTCTGATTTGGATTTTGAATCACGCAAATCAGGCCAAAAACAAATGAGTTGTGATTAAAACACTGCTGGTTAGTATGGTCGACCACTACTCTCCCTCAGGTGACAAATAAATTTTACTTTATTATGTTTTACATGGATTTATTTTACAGAGTAACTAATTGTTAGTTTCTTTCATAATTATTGGATTAGGGGAGCTCGATCACCTCTCTTTCTCCATGATTTAATGTTTTATTGAAGGTAGACACTTGGTCTTTGCAGGTCTTAGGAGAATAAAGAGGGTCAATTTATGAACAAGTGATTCTTGAAAGAAATTTTAATGAAATAAGGGCATTTAATCCAATTCATTACCTAACATATTCATAATAGAAGAAATGAAGAATTGATTTCCATATGAATATTCATGTCACTGCCGCTAAAACATTTTTCCAAGAGATGATTTTTTTCCATTGACAGATTGATATTCTCTTAGGAAATAACATCATAGTTGTTGTAACTTAATTTATTTATTTATATACTATTTTTTTAAATAAAGTGTTGTTTGTTTTTTAATTTCTCTTATGTTTTTGTGTTTCAGGTGTTGCTTCCTTTAAATTGTAGTTTTCACTCCATTGGCGATTGAACAATGAGGACCCCACCATGTAAGTTTTAGTTGCAGAAGGAAATCCTTCAACAACTTCATTTCTTTAAAAGTTATTTATTTACTGTAAATATGATTGTTTTATGTGTTTTTCTCTGTTTGTTTGCTGCTGTAAATATGATTTTTTTTTTTTTTTTTTTTTTTTGTAAATATGATTGTTTTCCTCTGTTTTTTTGTAAATACAATTTCTTTTCCCTATTTTTCTCTATTGCTTTTATTTTTTTTTTATGATTGCTCTTATATTGTTTACAGCAGTAAGGATGATTGCCTGTCTGTGTTTTTTCTCTCCCTGTTTTCTTTTGTTGTTCCCTACAGGGAACAACTGCTATTCCCTCTAGGGAACAACACTTTTTCATGTGTAGATTTGTTGTTCCCTACAGGGAACAACTGTTGTTCCCTACAGGGAACAACTGCTGTTCCCTATAGGGAATATCTACTGTTCCCTAAAAGGAACAACACTTTTTCGTGTGTTTTTGCTATTCCATAAAGGGAACAACACTTTCTACAAGTATTTTTTTTGTTGTTCCCTAAAGGTAACAACACTTTTTCTGTATGTTTTCCTTTGTTGTTCCCTCCAGGGAATAGTTGTTGTTCCTTAAAGGGAACAACATTTTTTCCGAGTGTTTTTTTGTTGTTCCCTAAAGGGAACAACACTTTTTTGAGTGTTTTTGCTATTCCCTCTAGGGAACAACACTTTTAGAGTATATTTTTTTGAGTATTTTTTGAGCTTTTGCTATTCCCTGTAGGGAATAGAGGGAATAACATTTTTTGGGTATTTTTTGAGTTTTTGTTATTCCCTCTAGGAAACAACACTTTTAGATTTTTGATGTTCCATCTCGAGAAGAATACATTTTTGAGCATTTTTGAGTTTTTGTTGTTCCCTCTAGGGAACAACACTTTTAGATGTTTTTGTTGTTTCCTCTTCGAAACAACATTTTTGCTTCTTGTGAAGTTTTGTGTGTTGTGAATAGCACCTCCTTCCTCTTGTGGGATTATTCCTAGTTCATCTCAACCACATTTTCATGGCATGAAGTATAATAATTTTATGAGGACAAGAATTATGGATTCTATTGAAGTGAGTTAATATCATTCACGTTATGATATTTAACATGATAACTTCTTGATGATAGATTCTTTTTAAGAAAAGAGAAACAAATATTTATATACTACTTTACTGCATCATTTTTTGCTGTACATGATACTGATTAATGATCTTAATACCATGTTGGTTCCACCCTTCGTAGTTATAAATTTCTCTGTTTGTAATAAATGAGATTATGGGTATATTTTTTTCTATTGACATCTTCAACTTCCACCATTCCTGCTCTTAAGGAGTACTGAGCCTCCCTTTAATTATCATAACAATGTGTAATAAAAACAAAATTTTGTTTGCAGATGGAGGATAAGGGGTCTCACTAAGAGCTAGCCTACCATGTTCATAAGGCTGTAACAAAGTGACATTTCCATTATGGCCACCACACTAGGGTTATGATCCATTGGATAGCCAAAATATCCTTGGAACAGGAGGTTTCATTACGAGCTGGCCTGATCACTTTTGCTACATCCCAGTGAATGGCAGTGTGGCTATCTAGTTACCACACCAGCACACTGATCTCTTCTGTAGAACAACATTGGAAGTCTCCATTTTCTAAATTGAGGATCTAGCTAATATGGGTTAAAAAGAAACCCTACTGAGGCTATTGACGCCTGCTGGCAGCAGAGGCTCTTCTTATGGTATTGAAGTTATATCTTATCATCAATTATTACTTTAATACCCTTTTCTTATTCTCTCTTTTTATCAGAGAAGTTATTTCCTTAATTTTTCCTTGTTTTTAACCTTTATGCATGAGAAATTGTTTTTCAATCAATCACATCATTCTGAGCTAGAATACCGCCAGCAAAGCATCTTTTTGGCATATTGATGTCCTTTTTCTTTTTTGCATAAATTATCATCGATCCAAAGCATCCTATCTCTTATTCATAACTATATTCACACACTCTGCTCTCATTATAACCATACCTCTTGCCGTCCTATCATTGAAATATGTACCCTGCTTCATTTACTGTCGTATTATTCATTCCCTTGCCTTGCCATCAAGACAACACTTTTCTTATGTTTTATGGTCATGAACGCCCTTTTCCAATTGGAGGGGGAAGGTTATTCAAAATTTTTTTCCTGATTGAAATTTTTGCATGCACTTATCTATTACTATTCAAAACTAAAACTGTGGATTCAAGAAATTTGCATGCAATGTAGTGACTTGTTTACAAGAGAACAAGAAGTATGGGGGAAATCTCTATTCACACCAAGGACAAACTATTGCAACTAACAGAAGAGGCTCGAGAAACTTGCGAATGCGAACAATTGTTCAGACATGATGTGCTTGCCTGGATTCCACCTTTTATCACTTTTAGCATCAACTCAGCATACATTAGCTTCAACAAATGCTAGTCCATAAATGTCATTCGACATTTTTTCAGAGGTAAAACTTGAGGTAAAATAGCATAAGTTTCTGATTTATTGAAAATTTAGGAGAATTTCATGAAAATCCATTGAGCATTATTTATCATCATTCATCCCACATTTTTATCACTTCCCATTTTTCAAAGACATAGATTCTTTCAGTTTGGGGGAGTGATCCTTTCATCTATTTATTTATTATGACCATGCCATTAATATTATTTATCATCTATTTATCTTTTTATTCATTCTCACCACCTCCTTTATTCCATGTTGTTTTACACCAAGCATATATTTCAACAGATGGTAGCAACCAAAATTTGTTTTCTAGCATTGCATGAGGGCATGCTAATTCTCCAGTTTGGGGGAAGAATTGCTACACATGATGGATGTTTTCTACTTTCTTTCTCATTTAAGGCATACAATTTCATTTTTATACAGTGCAGAAATTGATTTGTGTATATCTTTAAAAATATGCACTAAATTCTTGTGATTTTTGGATAGCAAAGAGGTAGCATTAAAATAGACAAACCCAAACAATTTCAACTTAAATTAGTTTGTCAAATTTCCAAAATCATGCACTATCTCCTACAACCATTTTGTTTATATCTCATAATTCGTGCATCAAAACAATCTGATTTTTGGATCATAGAAGCGTTAATATTTTAGAAATCTATTTGAGAAAATGGTTAATGAAGTTCATTGTTACTTATATCATATTTTGCTGCAACTTCATATACATATAGTTGAATGTCAATGTAAAAATTGTTACGCCTTCATCAACATTTGCTAAAATTAAATATTCATTACTTGAGGAAGAATTCATTTGTTCCATGCATTTCATGAGTTGGGATGAACAATTTTTGTATTATTGCTTGGTTAATGCAAAGTCTTTGGGTTGCATGAGGACATGCAATATATTCAGTTTGGGGGTATGTTGGGCCGCTAGTTGTCATTATTATTATCACTCTTTAACGACTATTTTATCCATTTCTACCATTCTTTATCATGTCATTTATCATTGTTTATCATATAATTCCATTTTATAATTATTTATGCTCTTATGGATAAATATTATTTCTTCTCCTTTATTTTTAATAAATTGATTATTATTATGCATGATTTTACCAATGATGGTTTATTAATAATTTTGTTGTAACATCACTCACCATTTTAGCCTCCAAGATATTTTCCAGATTGTAGATTTGATCTCCAACTCATCATTAAATATTCCAACTCAGTAATTCACTAGAATAAGAAGCGACAATTTTGCATTGGACGTTTTATGAAAATGGAGAAGAATCTAAAAAATCCAAAAGATGGGTTTTGTCCAGAATAGACCGAATTAGTTTAATGTTGAGAAGTTTTCCCAAATCTGATCCGTATTAAGAGAAACATAAGGTTCTATGAAGATTATTTTCTTAGATTCGCTGTTGCGACTAGTTTCCAAATTATCTTAGTTGCAATACCAAATTCGATTTGCTCCTGTTGAATGCTGATGGAAAGATATTTAAGATATGATCTTGCTGATCAATTTGTTGTGAACAATCCAATTTTGTAATGGGAATCATATTGTAATCATTTCGGTTGTAACTTCTCTCCGCTCTCTGTGTATTTAAATGAGAACAAAGATCAAAGAAGGATATAGATTATTAGAGATAAGATAGGATAGGATATGAGGAGAGGGAATAATGGAGAGATTTATTTTTTCACTTGGGACCTTAATTGTAATTTCAATATACATAATGTTATTATGAAGGATGACCGTATTGTAATGAGGATTGAATTCAGTGGTTAATACATAATCTATATTACTAATTATTCGTATTCTCTGAAGTAGCTCAGCAGTATTTGCTGGTGGTTAGGGCCCGATCTCTGGTGGATAAAATTGCTATCCTCTATTTTATATTTTTCTAATTCATGTGAGTCTAATTGGTTTGATGTTTTTCCATTTTCTGCTAAGTTTACCCTGTTTGATATCTTCTGATTTCCTATGTGTTTACATTACAGTTAGTTTACATTCCTTTATTATGATCTCATGTACTGTGCAATTTGCCATTTGATTTCATTTGTACTCACTGCAGGTTGAATTAATTATCAGTTAAGACATTGATTTTTTGTTGATTACGATAAGAGTGTGGTTAGTATAGAATCAGATGAAAGAGATTGGTTAATACTACTAAACACTCGGTTGACATCATTTCCATTCGAATTGCTTAATTAAGATAGAGTGTGATTCATATAGAATCAGCTGAAAGAGATTAGTTAATGCAACTATGCTCTTGGTTGATGCTATTTTCAATTGAATTGCTTGCTTCATATTTGATTATGCTTGGATGTAATATTTCCATTAACAATTGCAGCTCGAGTTTTATAAATGCATCCATTTACTCTTGTATCAAGTTTTATAGTTCAACTTAAAAGCATTACTCTCTAGATTTATAGCTTGCACATATTGTGCACACTCTTGAAACAAAAAGACTTACCCATGTTGATAAGTAATATGAGGCAATTAGGAGTTTTAAAAGACACCTATTAGCACCCAACACCAACATACCCCCAAACTGAAGGAATTGCATGTCCTCATGCAATCTATTACATTACTTTTGATACTTGAGATTTTTGTCTTAAGCTTTGCATGATATCGTTTACTAATGTTTACAAAGTGTGTTTGTTGAATTGCAACTTGGTTGGTTCTTGCGTTTCAATCATATTTTGTTTGTTGCATTCAATGTATGATCTTTGCATAATGATAATGTGATTTTTATTGCAAATTATTTTTTTTGGAATGCATCATGGTTGGTTCTTGTGTGACAACCATGATTGTGTTGGCATCCAATTAACTTTTAAGTATTTTTTACAAAGCCATTTATATGCTCATCATGATGTAATAGTAAATATATTTGGAAAGTATGTGGGTTTTAGAATGTGATATATGAATATGGAGTAATATGAATGTGACAAAGTATGAATGTAAATATATTCTCCCCCCAAACTAATGGTTTTGGCAGTTGTGTGAAATGAGAAATGGAAGTGTTTTTTTTTTTTCCAAAAATTATCATTCTAGTTTCTTTCAAGGAATTAAATGGTTAAAATTTAGAAAATATCATATCTCAACTTACCCTTTCAAAAATGGATGAGAGATATACATGTGTGGCTACAAAATTATGATCATATTCGTCTTCTCTTGGCTATGAAAATGGTGGATGAAGTCGAAAAAGTTAATATTTTATTATTGTTACATTTGTTGCTCAATCTTCTATTGAATGTTTAGAATCTGCAGTTGAATGCGGCTGAAAATATATAAGGCTTGGAAGGTAAACAAAATTCATAATTTACATTCCCCTTAGCCTTATTTATTGACTTGTCCTCAGATCATTTATATCAAAAACTGAAAAATAATGAAAGTAAATCTGCTTCCTCTGCTACAAAATGAAAGTATATGTCTTCAAGTCTTCCATACTCATTGGCACAATTATTGTGATGTGAATAAATGTTTTGGTGTCGAACATAACAAGAAATTCTTAACTTACTAGCCATTAATGGATGCCACTAGTCAACACGAGAGCTCCCATCTTTGATTTGGATGAGAGTCAAGGTGCCCCTAACACATATTTCTAAGTATGAATGAATTTGTTGTTGTTGAATACTTAGGAGATCTGACGAACAAGGGACATTGATGTATTCCCATTGTTAATTGGCATGATAGCTTGCCCTTAAGGCATACAAGCTTCAAGGTGTTTTTAGAAAGATATTTAGACTCAAGGACAATGGACGCAATGATTTGCATAGAAGTAGGATTTTATTTGCAAACTTGTAAATGAAAATGGAAATGGAAAAGGAAACTGACAACATAAATGGAAAGTGGCGCAAAAGCTTGTAAGTGAGCTACTTGGTTATATTTGTGGGTTAGGAATGTATATTGACGTGTATGTGAAAAAGTGAACCATGGATAATGACTCTTGCTGGGAAAAAGTGAATTATGGCATGCTTTGATAAGTTGTGGGATTTACAATTTTTTTAAATTGGTCGAAAAATCTCAAGAGTAACAAATACTATTTTTGGGATTTGTGCTGAAATAACTGAGGTTGACCAACATTGACCAACCACCTATAGATGTCAATTTCATGTGTGGATAGGTATTTCATCATGCTTTTACATTTAGGAATAACCCCCAAGTCTTTGAATTTGCTAATCTGTCATGCAACATATCAAACTATTAAACCCTTACAGGAAGTTACAAGATCTTCTAATTTTCTGGAAATTTCGTTCTTATGATCATGGTCTTGTTCTTTAGAATTTCTCATGAAATTAGTCTTTTGAAGACCAATTGTCATCACAATTTAATCTCCTGAATGATCAATTGATCATCTGAAACCTGCTAAAAAAATACTTGGCATAAAGAACATAAGTTTGTTCAATAAGAGATAGCCATTCCCTTCTTGATTTTTACACAAAAATTGTATGCCAAAATGAAACAGATTAAGGAATATCAAAAGCATAATTTTAGTCCAATTCATGATGTTAATAACAATCTATTTTTAATAAAAATAACCATGAAAAATAAATCAAATCCCTATTTTTGTTCAATGACTCATGGAATATGCATGTAAAAGCTTGGCATTATAGATTTGTTGTGTCCTGTAGATTAGTACGTTACATAAAAGCATTCAACATGATGAATTTATAATTTTATTTCCAAAACAAGATAATCCTCCAAATGTTCGATAAATCAATCTTCCAAATTCGCTTCCAAAGTTTGCCAATGTGTTGTGCCGAGAGCTCTTGATATTGAAACAAGACCTGCTAAGGCACAAATCCCTCAAGACATATAACTACTCACTTTGTTGCCAGAATACTGCCCTATGTTGTTCACCTCAACTTTGGAGACAATTTCATCGTGGATGCAAACCATGTGACTGTTACTATGTTACTTGTTTTAAAGGTTGTAACAGGTCAAGGCTCTGTTAAAGGCAAGCCTCATGCTATATTTTATCTTGTTCTTCCTTCCAATATCCATTGAGCATAGAAAAACTGAAATGCTGACCAAGCTCCTCAAATAATGACTTTCCTTGGTAGAAAGTTCCATGAGAGTTGAAGACTGTGTACAAAGATGTTACTAACAAACTCAAGGGAAAGGATCTAGAACTTCTTGTTGTTCTTTTGCCCAATAACAATGGTTCTTTGTATGGTGACTTGAAGTGTATATGTGATACTGACCTTGGTTTGGTTTCCCGGTGTTGTCTAATGAAACATGTCTTTAAAATGAGCAAACAATATCTTGCAAATGTTGCTTTTAAAATTAATGTAAAGTTTGGTGGAAGAAACATTGTCTTAGTTGACGCACTGTCAAGGAGGATATCTTTAGACAGTGACAAACCTACAATAATTTTTGAAGCAGATGTAACCCATTGACACCCTTGAGAGGATTCCAGCCCATCAATAGATGTTATTGTAGCATCTCAAGATTGGCCTAAAGTCACTAAATATGCAGGCTTAGTTTGTGCTCAGGCACATCGTAAGGACGTCATTTAGGATTTTTACAAAGACTGGCAAGATCCTGTGCGAGGGTATGCAACTGGAGGCATGATAAAGGATTTGTTGATTTCCTTTAGAAGGAATATAGGACACAAGCCAGAGAGTATAATATTTTACAGAGATGGAGTAAGCAAGGGCTTGTTTTATCAAGTTCCTATATTTTAGACGTTATAAGGGTAAGAGTGATTTCACAACATTATGGTATATTATAGCAAAGAGATAGTGGAAAACATAACCCCCTACTCTTGCTACAGCTGTTGCCACAATCTCTTCCTCAATCTTATGCCTGTGTGCATGCTCTAGATCTTTATTCTGTACATGCTTCTCGTGCAATGCAAAGGCTCCAGCAACAACAACTTCAAGTTCACCCAAATGTTCCTTATGCTTGTGATGCTTGTCTTCCTTTTTTTCTTTCTCATATGCACCAACACTCCCAACAGCATACACATAAGTGGTGGTGGTCTATGAGGGGACATTCTAGTTTTCATGTTCCTTCTTGTGGTGGAATAGATGATGGTGATGTTTCTCCTCAGATATGTTGTATAAACAAAAATTTCAAGAAGTGAATGAAATGCAGATACTTACAGAGTGATATTCAAAATAGAAATGGCTGATGAGATGTGAGAAATTAGGATGATGAGTGGAGATTATATAGGCGGTTATGGATGTTGCACACAAATTTACATCGTGTTGGAACCGCATTCACACATATAATCAAGGGGGATGACACAAGGTTGTGCTTTTGTCCACATCATCGACTTTCTTTTTCAACAAAACTTGCATGATGTGTTATTGCTAGCATGATTCATGCACTTCTCCTTTGGAAGAGGAGAGAGTTAATTTTGATGCAACATTATGCGTCGTTTGATCCTAGATATGGTAGCAGAAATGAATACATGATTTTGGTAGCTTCTAAAAATCAATTTCTGGATGAGTTCTCAAGGAATGACATATTAATATAGTAACTTTATCATCCAAACACTTTTGGTAAAATGAAAGTTTACTTGATTTTTTATTTAGTTGTTTTAAATTATACTTGTGAAAGAGTCGAGCTGGAACAGGTTGGGATGGT
The DNA here is from genome assembly GCA_000404065.3 of Pinus taeda. Classification (NCBI taxonomy): domain Eukaryota; kingdom Viridiplantae; phylum Streptophyta; class Pinopsida; order Pinales; family Pinaceae; genus Pinus; species Pinus taeda. The sequence goes on from APFE030810217.1 coordinate 51,221, forward strand.
TGATGGAATCGAAGCCACAAATTCTTCCTAATAAAATGCACGACCTGACCATTGAAACACACACGTTACATTTTATAAGGCACACAAAGTATTTTCTTTAAATTCAAACTCATCCTATTCGCCTGAAAAAAATGGATCAGTCAACTGTTTTTCCCCACGCATTAATTTTGATATTCCATTTGGAGATTCTTATTATATTTTGATTCAAAAATTAAGTAATCGTCCAACATATTGACTTGTTAAAAATTCATTTTATTTCATTTCTCGCCAAACTTACCTCACAAACCATTATTTTTGTATTTAAATAAAAGGTTGGAATACTATGCAATGTAGAGATTGAGATCGAGATCCACCGAATGTTCATGACAAAAGTTTTTATTTGTAGGCTGGAGTGTGGATAGGTCAAAGTCAATGCGATTCGTGTTTCTATTTCTTTTGCATCGCATACCCTGTTCATTCAAACTTGTGACTGTCAATTTAAAAGCAAAGTACACTATGTTTATTTAAATGGCTCTCGACCATATGGCTTTCGACCCTAAGTGGGTTTGGTTTGTTTTATTTCTCTCTTATTTTTCTTATTTTTGTATATGCACCTGATGGGTTTTATCATTGACTTTTACATTCATTTTTCTATTTGTTTGTTTCTTTTTTTTTTTAATTATTTTTGTTTGATTTGTATTTTTTGTTTTATGTATTGTTTATGTTTTTTTTTTTTTTTAAATATATGATGTTTTGTGTTTTGAGGTTTTTGTTTTATTGTTATTTGTTTTTCATTATTATTGTAATTTTTTTGTTTTGTTTTTGTTTTGAATATTTTTTTAATTTTTAAATATAATTTTTCTATTCTTCATTTGTTTAGTTTTTTTTAATGATTTTGTTTAATTTTATGTTCTTTTTTTTAATCATTTTGATTTTAACAATGAAAAATGGACTAGAGTGCTAGAAGGGTGTGTTATCTATGTAGACAACAATGTTAAACAATGAGAGGTTTTGTGTACACTAGGATCCTTTCGAGAGAGTTTTAATTAGACCGATTTCAATAACAAGGGGGCCAATTGTATTTAGATATTGAATTGTTTTTATGCATATTTGGCTTGTTTGAAGAAATGGTCCTAACACATATGCAGAGAAGTTTTAACACAATTATCAATTCACGAAACTACAGATTTAATTTTTAGATTCAAAATCGAAAATAAAGAATTTCTTAAAATAAATGATTTTGATTTCTTATAATGCTTGTAGTTTTAATGATTTGTGCAAATTCCTAGCAAGAGATTTTTCTTTAATTTTGAAAATAAAGCAAGAGAATTTTTTTATCTTCTTGATCGCTCGAAGCATAGGAAGAGAGCATACTAACCCATTGATTTGTTTTTTTTTTTTTTTTTTTTTGTAGGTTAGCTGGATGAAGTGACTCTTACCTAAATTTATTCGTGAGAAATGTGGATGATTTTATTTTTTATTTTATATTTTTTTGAAAACAAGACTAAAGGAAAACTCTATGAGATCTCATTTTATTTATTTTTTAATTTATTCTACCTTTAACTTGAAATAATTTTTTTTTTTTCCTAGGTAAAAGAATGCTTCCAGTAAATCCATCTACGAACTACAAATTCAAAAATTCTCTCATCTATATTTAAAGTTTTTACTTGATTATCTGCAAGCATGTAAATAACTTGTCTTATTCTTGGAGTTGGCGCAAGGTTCTTTTGAAAGCAATATTCAATATTGTTCTTGCTCTCCAAGAAGTACTTGTTCAACATTTTCAATTTTCTCATCTATAGATGGCTTAGTAAGAAATTGAGGGTTTAAAAAATGAATTTGAAACTAACTAAGTACAAAAATTAAAAAGCTCAAACTTGAACTCCTTTATGAAAATCCTGTTGTCACTAGGTTTCACAAGTTTGTCCATAAAAATAAATTGCAATAAAAACAACCTCCTATGTCTATCTCCAAATCATCCTCCCTGGCAATAATGCCAAAATGTTGGGTATAAAATGCGGATGCAAATTAGAGTTTCATTTACTGTCAACTGGGTAAGTAAAACTTCGAGGGTCATCCAATATATGGACTTAGAGACAAACTAAACTAAGCTAGGTGAAGAAATATCAAAGCTCCCTTATAGGAGACTCTCCATTAATATTTCTAATCAACTATTTAAACTAATGAAATTTAAGCTCTTAACATAATTCTGATTGATTGCATGAAATATTAAAGCTCTCTTACAAGAGACTATTCGTTTATATCTCAAGCGTATAAATAAGAAACTTAAACTAATGAAATCAAACATTAAATAACAAATCAGATTCATTGAAGGAAACATTAATACTTTCTTATGAAAGGTTATTCATTAATATTTCAAACATATGAACCTAATAATTTAATCTAATGAAATTCACAAGCAAACATAAAATAAGAGCTTACCAAAACAAAAGTGTACTTGCTAGGTAATGGGGATCCTTCCAAGGATTCACAAGCACACCAAAAGAGAATTCAAATGTAGAGGATCAAAGAAGCTCCATTTTATTCATCACAATTTTCAAAGTACAATGGCTATAAGCTCATATGATCCAATCCAAAACTATTGTAAATTCTATCTAGATTAACATTACTAGGTTACAATGAAGGACTAGGTTCTGAGATTCTAAAAATTAAGATTACAAATGAAGGAGATAACACTCATATTTATACAAAAGCTATGATAAAAAACTCTTAAATGTAGATCCACTATTCCCTCCTTTGATCCACATATTTCTCAACCAATGGTGACACATAACCCTATCCTCCATGATCTCTTCCATGAGGTCAATGATCTCTTCAAATTCGGATTTGAACATAGAGTGCCACATAAATATGCCTTGGAAGCTTCCTTTATACCTGCACATGTCAAATTTCTCATTCCAATTGTTAGGTATACATATAAGGATATTATTTTCTAAATTTTAACCACAATTTCACTTAAAAATAATAAGAATTCATAATGTTTTGGAAAACACAAGGGTAACCCATATAATGATAAAAGTGAAGCTTGATGTGATGACTTGGTCATGAAATAGAGGTGAGAAAATGTGTGAATGGAGTGAAAGTGGATGTATCTTAAGGTGAAAGTGGATGTATTTTAAGGATAATTCTTAGGTCCAATAGTTGGTCAACACCAATAGGCATAAACTTAAGTCATGGTTCATCTCACATTGCTAAGATTTAAAAAATCATACAAATTAACTAAATTGAAACCTCATTTTAAATAATAATATAAATATTATTATTAAATATGAAAGGAATTAATATGTGAATTAAACATACATATACATTTAAAAAAACATGTAACAAAATTCTTAACCATGAAGATTAACCTCCACTTTATCATGGATATTCTTAACCTGCAAATAGTTTTTTTAGAATACCATGGGCCAATACCATGATTTATTAATACCATATGTCCAAAAAGGCATAACTCATTTCATATGACATTTTTTTAATTAATAAATCTTATTAACAAGATAAAGTGACATATCTACTTTGGATATAAATCTCAATATTTAAGAATAATCTAGAATATTCAATTGAAGTTAAATCCCTATCGTCCACATAATAATTATTGGTAATTTAATTAAAATTCTAGACGCCCTATTCAAAAATAGGTAGACCTTTCTAATATTATTGTCAATTAAATCCAAATTCTATTAACCATATCCTAAATTCTATGTAATTATCCTATTTCCTAGTACTAATGCCAATTAATGAAGAGTATAGTTAAATGACTTAATTACCTCCAACATTGACCCTAATTTTGAAGTCACTACCTCCTACTTTTGCAGAATCAAGAAAGGAATGGGGAAGGATCCTCTTTCTCGCCATTCATTCATGCAATTATAATGGGGAGAGTGTAAGTTGAGAAAAAGAGAGTTCTTAAAGAGAAAAATAGGCACCAAGAATACATAGGAAGACATGATCTTGTATCCCTGAATATTTTTGGTTCTTTTATGTTATCCAAGAATACAATATTGTTGTCTACGAAGCAATATACTGTTGGAAATGAAATATAAAAGTAGATAGTGAATTTTATTCTTACTATAGGAATTAAACATCACAAATATGGAAATCATTCTTGAGGAATTGGTAAACAAAGAAGGGGGTGTCTTCTTGTATTGTATGGAATAGTAAAGAGAGTGTTAAGAATTTATCTAGCTAAATATATAAGAAATAAATCAATAGTGGATTTCATGGCTCATGATACTATGGCTCATGATGTTGGTAAAGAAAAAGTGACTTGAAAGCTTTGAACAAATATTATTTCCCTTAGTGGGCTTATAGCTAGCATTGGGTGGTATCCATAGAAAATTTACTTATGATTGAGAGAAAAATTGCTCAGACCTAGTTTAATAGCCTTGAAGCTCAATTGGTGAAAAAGTAAGTGTATTTCTTATTTTATTTGGTTATGAATCTATTCATATTTTAATAATATATATATTTTTCATATTATAAAACATTTCATTATAAATATTAGTGGGCATGATTGTTGTTGTGGAAATACAATGGTTCAACTTGGAAAAATCCCTCTATATTTTAAAAATTGAAACTCATTTCTTTTTTAGCATTTTGGGAGGTGATTTATTCTTTCATGAAGGATAATATTGGCATGATCAATAACTTCCCTTGTTAAATCCACACCCATACCTTCTAGTTGCTAGCTTTCTACACAAAAAATATAAGCATGTCTTGTATTGTACCATTTCAGTCCATTCTTGTTGAATTTGAGGGTTTTAAAGGTTGGAATGATGATATAAGGAGGAATTAATTGTAATTAATAGAAAATAATATTTATTAATGTGTATGATGATTCTAGATGAGTACTTGGATTGATTTTGTTTTTTCTAGTTTAGTTACAACGAATTCTTGAAAGAAGTAGGTAGTCATTTTCCCTATCCTTAATGACTTGTGTTTGTTGTGAAAGAAAAGTTTTGGTATATAATGTGAATGCTATTGAAAGAATATGTGAGATTATTACTTTTTTATGAGTTTATTTATATCATGATTTGGTCCCATATTGGCCTCCTTTAAGAAAGAGAGTACTCATCTCCCATACTTGTTGGTAGTTTTCAATTTATTTTAAATTTCCATAGATTGTTTTGAGACTAATGTGAATGGTTTTAAATGATGTTGCAATGTTTAAATTAGTCTTATGATAGTTTATGCCATTACTTTTTCTTAATATTATTTATATTCACCTTAGGAGTATTTTGAGATGTAACTATGAATATTTAAATAAGAAATTAAGAAGCATGTTTGGTAATGAGTAAGTATTTGATTACCTAGATGAATATTGATTTTTAGTTAAATGCATATGGTGTGGAATTCATATGGTTTAAAATGTTTATGATGTTTTTTTTTATTTTTTTTTTTAGTTAAGACTAACCTAAGTACCCACGGGGGATTTGAACTGGTGACCTATCGCAAGGAGTGCCTTAACAGCGCACCGATTCACCATCAATGCAAAGCCTTGTGAGTAAATGTTTATGATGTTAAAGGAATGGGTTTAAATCATTTAAAACTTAGGGTTATCTTCTTTGAAGGTGAACAAACCTTACATGAGAATTTAGTAATGATATGAGGTTATTAGATCCACCTCAAGGATGGATTTAAACAATAAAATAAATGGTTATGTTTATACCCTTTGTTTATCCCTCCTATGCTTGATTAACATCATTCTAGAAAGATATTATGTGGCATATTGTAAATTTTTAATTATAATTAAATGAAGATCTTGAAACATGATTCATCACAAGTAAATCACTTTATACTAGAGGTGTTTGTGTAACCGTCTCCCTGAATAATTTCTTCATTTTTTGGTTCCAACAAATGTGGATAGATAGAGATTTAAATAGATGATTTTTAATTGATGTGCTTAAATTATATGAATTTGAAGTAAGCCCAATTTTGAGCCCGCTACCCACAGTCCCAATCATATCTATAAAGGTGCTACCTTCAACCCTTGGGATATAAATCCCTTTATATCTAACAGTGGGAGGCCTTGAGTTAAATTGGGAGGAGCCAAGAGGGTGTCATGCCCAGTTATTATTATCTTACACAAGACCTTAGTGACCCTTCTATACTTTTGGACTGGCCTTCACGATACCAATCCCCGATTATAAAACGACTATAACAGGCTTCATTGTAGGTATCAACTTGCATGTGTATTTTCCTTGCTATATCTGGCATGCATGGGATTGCATATGGTTCCTTTATATCATGGCATGTGTTTTTCCATGTGTGACAATGTTCTTCAGCCTAGCCTTGCCATTTCTTGATAGCTTTGATGCTTCTCATATTCGGTTAAGGTGGGATGGCAGAATTGGATTCGAAGCTAAGTAGGGTGGATCTCTGAACTGAAAAACACATGGTCTAAAAGTGTTCCTTGAACTGGACTATGGATCATAGTAAAGACATTGGCCTAATAACCCTTGAACTAGAATGTGGGTTGAAGTAAAACCAGATTGTATGCCTAGGAATCCTTGCTTGTGAATAGTGGGATATACGATAAATCCAAGAGGTGGATTTTTCTCTCCTTTGGGCCTAGTAGTCCCTTGATGGGATGTACAGTAAAGCATGGAGAGTATTTCTCGGTGTAGGCCCTAGTGATCCCTAGATCAGACTATGGATTACGGTAAATCCTATGAGACTAGGAGGCACTCAAATTACTCATGGTGTAGGTGGAGAACTCCAGTGGCATCCATGCTTGTTGGTGTTTTTGGTGTGTTCTATGAGTCCCACATTCACACTTGGAATATGGCATGGGGGTAATTGGTTGAAGAGAGACTTGGCTCAACCAATATATGGTCAGTGGAACATGGTAGTCCCATCTCTGGTCGGTTTATTACATTCCTTAATGAGAAATTCTTTCCCTTTATTTTCATGTGTAAATGTATTGATGTATATGTAGATTTTATGGCTGATATGTTTATGATATTTCTATTCCTATTATGTTGGTTATATGTATGCCTTATGACAACAACTATGTATGGCTCTCTACATGTTTTTGCATGAATATGAATGGATAATGTGTCTATGACCTAATAGATGAGAATGCGGTAAATGACATGAAGGAATAATGGTTCATAGCGACTCTTAGATAAGTATGAGATACCTACACTTAATTATGTTGTTTATACATGTAGGTTACATGTTGATGGTATGTTTGACGAAATGCCTGTCATGGCTAGTAAGGTTTCGATTAAGGTCTTGTTCAATTTATTGCTTTTGTTTCATTGTTTCATTGTACTTTTCTTTATTTTAAGCTATCATTCCATTCTGGGCAGTGACCTAGGCTCTAGGCCTGAAAAAAGTGGCTTAAATCCTAGGATCGCTGGTAAGCAAGCTTGTGAGAGTGACTTTGGGTTTATGGACAGTCTCTTTCCCATAGCATGGGAGCAACTAAGGCTTAAGATGCCCAAAACATCAGTGAGACCCAGGGATAAGCTATTTGAGGATTTGACATGTCTCCTAAGGATTCTTAAGCTGATGTTGGATGATTGCGTGTGATGTTTCCATTGGTTCCACTTCCTTAAGGTCACATAGGAGGTTGAATCCAATCATAGTAGCCTCTCATCTCATGTTTACCTCGATTTTCTAGTTACTTGGATAGATGTGGTAGGAGGGTGTTACAGAGTGGTATTAGAGAATGGTTGAACCTTTGAAATGGATGGGCAATGTGTGATGGTGATGCATGCATGTTAGTTGCATGTGTGTAACTTACACTTGAATTTCATGTGCTTGATGATTGATTATGGTTGTAGTAAGGTTTCCATGGAGAATTTGATGTTGATTTTGTGCAATGCATTTGTCATGATTATGTGACTAGGTTCATATGAATTATATGTCGCTTACATGTTGATTTTATGTCACGTACTTAAATTCTTGTATGTTAGGTTACATTCTTGAATATTTTGATTACATGTATCAGTCTTGTAGGTTGATTACAATAATTGGTATCTTGTGCTCAACTACATGTGTTTATGTGTATGTGTAGTTGGTTAGGCATTGCTTATGTGTCTTGATGGTTGCATGTGACAATGTATACAATGGAGTAATGGTGGTTGTCATGAATGAGGTCATAGCATGCATTGTTGATATGGCCTTGCATTGATGACTGGACCCTAACTAGAGTGATGTTTATGTGTTAATACATTTATGTGCGATTGTTTATATGTTGTTATGTTTATGTTATACATGTATCACACTGATTTGGTGATCTCACAGGCAAGGTATCCTCCCCAAGGTATAGTAAGATGATGACCTACCAGGTCTATACTCCATAATCGGTAGCCTTAAAACGCTAAGACTACACTACAAGTATTAACAAAGAGACTTCAAACCTTCCTATCCCTCATTCTATGATTAAAACTACACTCATATCAGTTATACAAAAACAAGGAAGGATTGATTTTCAGAGTGTACCAAATGCGACGCTTCTGCAGGCTGATGCAACCCTTCTGTCACCTAGTGCGACCCATGGCATGACCCTTCTGCTCTTGGTGTGATCCACATCGACAACTTTCTATCTCAGGAGCAACCCACAGCATGACCTTTCTGTTCCTGGGAAAACTTTCTATTCCAGGCATGACCCACAATGTGAACCATCTGTTTTTTGTTTTTCTGGCACGACCCTTTCTCATCGCATTCACAATTATTTTTCATTCATCCTTTTCTCTTCTAGATCACGATCCAAACTAGCCCAATATGTGTGATTCGCTTGATTTCTCTGCTTTGGAATCCTTTTCTCTTTCCTCTGAATGAAATTGACTTTCATCAACAACAATAATCTCTAGTTACAATCTATAATTGGCAATCTGTGACTCTGATAAGGTCACACTCCTTATGCATAAGATCTACCATCATACACTCCACAAACACTTGATCTCAGGTCTCATGATCTCTGCAACAACCCACAAAATCACACTCTATCTATTTATCTTTATCTATGGTTTAGATTGACCTCAGTAAAGGATACCATGTGCATTAGCTCTAATATGCCACAAAATCAAACATAGTTTCTCTGTTTTCAGTTCAATAGCTCATCCACACTCCATTATAACCAAAACATTTATTGATACAATGCAAAGCCATTTAGACAGTTTATGCGTACAATGTTTTGTTTCTCAATGTGCACACACTTATGCTCACTAAATTCACTACACACCCTTTCACATAATGTGCACACAACACTCTTGAATACATAAACATCGAACCATCTCACAAGCACTCCTCAAACAATTTCACTGTTCACACTTCACCAAATGCACATAAAAATGTATTTCATTAAACAGTTTCAAATATATACAATACTTAGCCTGATTTCCAACATGGTCACAAAACCCTTGCCCTTTCTCCACATTGCATACTCACCTCTTGTCTACATAAATAAAGCCATTACTTAATTACAAAAATATGTAATATTCTTTCCTATTAAACAAATTCATATATAGAGTATGCCAGGCCCAATTTACATTAGTTAGCCTCTTATCGGCCTTTCTAGCTCTACTTAGCCTCACTCTTCTCTATCTCACACCTGTACCTCTACCTACCCCTTAGGCTTACAATTATAGGAATAATTACATAGTTATGGATCATTCTAGTTCCTAGTTCTTCGCCATAGATCTCTCAACTAGTTCCTAAAATATCTTAATGATCCATTGAGGATCTAAACAACAGTTCTATATCTAAATTCTACCTTTATGAGAATATTATATGAAATCTCTCAATCCACTTTTAACTCAACTAATTTCTTATTCTAGGATCTCATAATTTCTAAGATCTTTATGAGATCTTCACAAGTATAACATCTCTCATATTCTCACATAATTGAGAATATTTACATTTAAAACCTCACACACATATTTCTCACTCAAATTATTAAAAATATACAATATTTCCTATTAAGAAATAAAAAACATTAGATCCCCCAATTCAACCAAATATACAATGTTTTTCTTGATTAGGATGCTCTTGCATCAGATTCCCCCAGTAGAAAAAAAATTCTATGAGTTCTGTCACTTTTCTATAGTAATGTGATAGTTACAAGTATTAATGTCTTGCTATCTCCAGGATCCCAAACCTTAGTTTGTAATTGTCCAAATGCTATGCACCTTTGTAGTTGTTGCATGTTTGTTGTCTTCTGGTTCATTTTCCTTTCTTCAATCGATTTCAAATTCTGATTGATCATCCCTTCTACTGTGAGTTGTCTCCATCTAGACTATCTCATCATCAAATTCCACAATTCTTCAATCACAAAATCAATTTCTACTTTCTCATGGTATCCTTTTGTCTCAACAACTTGCCTAAAATCCTTTCTCTGCTGTGGTTTTTCACATTCATTTTAATCTGTTGTTTTCTCTTTCAATCTTTTTATGCCATCCATACATCCTTAATGTCTTTGAAAACATCTTCCTCTGCAATTTCCATTTGCTGCTTCTTATCTTCAAATTAAATTTCAAGAAGTAAATTATCTGTCATTTTTCTGACTGCATACTCATCCACCTCCTTTTCTCAGTTAGCCAATACATTAGAAACTTGGCAACTAACTCATATCTTTGTTCCAATCAAGGCTTGAGATACTCCCTTATTTCTGACTACAGTCACACTCTCATACTCTTGTTCCTTCAACAAATACTCCATCAACTCAATTTATCGTTGACACCTCACAAGTACTTTATCATGACATTGTTTATAGTCTTCACTGGGTTCTTCTTATTTCTTAACATTTTTTAGTAGTTGTCCTTCCTCTTCATTCAATCCTATGTCTGTCTTCTTTTTCTCTTGATATAAATATTCCTTAGCTCCTTCTTCAACTTATTTTTCATCACTATCTTTTTGTAAGCCCTCTTCAAGATCTATTCTTGCCCCGTATTTTGCCTCAACATTCTCCCACAATTGTTCCTTATCAATAAAATTAGTCAAATCCATTGTCTTACCTCTCTAAGGCATTGTTCCTTCATTCTTCATCAGAATAAGATTATGATCTTCCATGTCCATGACAACTTCAGATGATTGTTTTCTCCCATTAATTAACGCATCAATGAACTCCTTCTGCTACAACCATTCAAAGTCTTCCTCATCTAAGAGGTTTTCTTCATCATATTTTAATTCAAGATATTTGTCCATCCTGAAGACAACCTCAAAATTCTGCATATCTCCTACAATACCTGCAATCATACACAAATTGTCAGTTTTAAAAACTAAGACCTTGTGGTCTCACTTGATGCTTCATCCAACAGGTCTTATTGCTGCTTTGAATCCTTCATATGATTAAGAATATCCTCTGTATACTTATGCTCTGTATTTTCATTACTTTCAAAAATCAATGGGCCATGTTCTAGTTCACATACGAAAACTTCCTCCTCATACTCATTTACTCTAAGTACCTCTTCCTTCAGTTGAGCATTCAATATATGCTCCCACTTCACTTGTAATCTATTCCATTTGAATCTTCTTTTCATAATCCAACCACACCTATGTTATTCCTCATTCCTCTATAACATCTCCATAAATAACTCAAGATGGAATTTTATCTCAACTTTCTCTCTGTCAATCTCTTCTTGACTCTTTTTCATTCCATTTGCCTTGGCATATTTCCTTCTATTGTGGCTTTCCTCTGAACCTCTGCAATGACCTTTAGTGGTCATTTGCTTCCCCTACTTTGCGAACTCCATCTTGTTCACTTGTGGACTGCACTTAAGCCTCTCTTTTCAGCAAGTCTCCATACTTGCCTTTGAAAAGAAGGCCCTAGACTCTTACCCCTTGAAACCAGCGTGGTGGAAGCGATTTGTTGATGATACTAATATAAAATGGACTCATGGTAAAGCTGAACTTGACAAATTCTTTATTCACCTGAACTCCATTTCCTCAGATATAAAATTCACTATGGAGCTGGAAGAAAACATGAGCATTCCTTTTTTAGACATCCTCATCATGAGAAGAGATGATGGCTCCATTGGGCACAAAGTTTTCAGAAAGTCTACCCATACTGAGAATTACCTGCATGCTGACTCCCACCATCATCCAGCCCAGAAGCTTGGTGTTCTAAACACTCTTGCTATCAGGGCTCTTTGAATTTCTGATGCTGATCATCTGGGTGAAGAAAAGAAGCATTTAGTCTCAACCTTTAAAGGTTTAGGCTACAAAGAAAATGAGATTAAGAGAGCGATTCAGAAAGCCGAGGAAAGATTGTTATCTCATGAACCTAAGACCAGAGATCAACCAAAGGGTGGTAGGGTTTTTCTTCCTTACATTCACGGAGTTACAGACAAGATGGCGAAGGTCCTAAGAAGAAAAAACATAAGCACGCAATTCTCAGCCCCTGGGACAATTAGGCAAAGTATGAGATCAGTTAAAGATGACATTGACAAACATCAACTTAAAGGGGTCTATAAAATTGACTGCTCATGTGGGAAGAGCTACATTGGTGAAACTGGTCGTTCCCTGCAGACAAGACTCAAAGAACATGGGGCTGATATTAAAAATGAAAGGTCTCGTTCCTCCGCCCTTGCAGAACACTCGTCAAAAACTAAACACCATGTCCTATTGGAAAACGCCTCCATTATCGCCAGGGAGGAGCAACAGCAGAAGCAAAAGATCAGAGAAGCCCTGGAGATTATCAAGCACCCGCACAATCTCAACAGAGACAACGGCATGGAGATCAGTGGAAGCTGGTTTCCCCTAATCAGAAAAATTAATCCCTCAACATAAGAATAATAATAATAAAATTTAATATAATAATAATAATAATAATAATAATATTAATTCCAATTAACTAATAAATAAGAATTATATTAATCCAATTAACTAAGAAATAATAAATTATTAATAATTAATTCATATTAATTACTATAAAAAATTAATTCTTTATATTCATTATTCATTATTTATATTTTATTATATAAATTTATAACTATTATAATAGTATTAATTATTAAATTCAAGATTCTACCTTATAATCAAAATTAAATTATCTTTTAACCTTTAATTATTATTAATTTGATACTATATTAATTATTCATTATTAATTTAATAAT
>APFE030810217.1:65269-102492 GCA_000404065.3 Pinus taeda
AAAAATAAAAATTAATTATAATTAAGAGGCAGCTGACTTCTCAAAATTGAGATCCGACCCTCCTCTTTGCTTTCCTTATCCCTATTTATACCCTAATCAGCTGCTCTTCTTCTATCAAGCTTCAAGTTGCCCTGATGATGGATCCCAGTTGGGATTCGAAACGTTGGCAGAAAAACGTTCTTACTGTGGAATCTCCGATGACTGAATCAAAAATATTGTCTTCTTAAGATTATGCTATTGATACCTTACCTTACTAAACTATCTCCTTGAGATTGAACTATGTTTATCTACCTTTGGAACAATTCTTTGAGTGAACTCTTTTTCTCTTTTAGGCTTTATAACTTCCACTTCCTTTGAGAACATTCACTTTTCCTCTTTATCCAACCTCTGTTGGAATTATTCTAGGTTCTACCACTATTTAAGAGCTCACATATCTTCCACTTGAGAACACAACTAGTTCTTTGTTACAACTCCTCTCAGCTGTCTTTGCTGCTAACACCCTTTTTGTGTGCAACCTGAAATCTATAAACACAATCCTCAAAACCAAAGTTAAAAATAAAAACATACCATATCACCTTCAAGATATTTGCATGATGTTGTTCCACCATTGATATGCACTTTGAATGGACTATTCCTCGTTCATTTTCCTCTATAAATTCTCCTTAAGAGTATCAATTACTTCCCAATATTTTGCCACACTTTATCTTTGCGTGCTTGCTGTGTGTCAGATTTAACATTTGATCCTTTATTCCTCTGTAATATCTTTAAAAAATTCACACAAAGCACACTGGATTTGTTTTCCTACTTTGTTCTATCAGCCTTTGCTGATCTCCTCTTTCCACAATCACAATTGTATCTGCATATACAACTTCAAGTGCATGACTCTATTCTACTTTTCTCAAAATATCTTTTACTTGCTCTGGTATCAAAATGATGACCTACAAGGTCTTTACTCCACAATCGGTAGCCTTAAAACACTAAGACTACACTACAAGTCTTAACAACGAGACTTTAACCCTTCCTATCCCTCATTCTTTGATTAAAACTATGCTCATATCAGTTATAGATAAACAAGGAAGGATTGGTTTTTAGAGTGTACCAAGCTCGGTGCTTCTCCAACCCTTCTGTGACCTGACATGACCCATGGCATGACCCACGGCGCGACCTTTCTATCTTAGGCATGACACTTCTATCTCAAGCGTGACCCACAATGAGACCTTTCTATTCCTGGGTGACCTTTCTGTTCTAGGTGCGACCCATGGCATGACCCATCTATTTTCTATTTTTTGGCATGATCCTTTCTCAATTCATTTACAATTATTTGTCATTCAACCTTTTCTCTTCTAGATCATGATCCAAACTGGCCCAATATGTGTGATTCTCTTGATTGCTCTGCTTTAGCATCCTTTCACTTTCCTTTGAATGAAATGGACTTTCATCAAAAACAATAATTTCTAGTTCCACTCTATAATTAGAAATCTACGACTTTGATAAGGTCACACTCCTTATGCATAAGATCTAACATGATACACTACATAAAAACTTGATCTTATGTCTCACAATCTCCTCAACAACCCACCAAATCACACTCTATCTCTTTATCTTTATCTATGGTTTAGATCAACCTCAGTAAAGGATACCATGCACATTAGCTCTAATATGCCACAAAATCAAACAAAGTTTCTCTCTTTTCATTTCACATAGCTCATGCACACTCCATTATAAGTAAAACATTGATTGATATAATGCAATGCCATTTAGGGACAATCTATGCATACAATGTTTTGTTTCTCAATGTGCACACACTTGAGCTCACTAAATTCACTACACCCTTTCAGACAATGTGCACACAACACTCTCGAATACACAAACATCGAACCATCTCACAAGCACTCCTCAAACAATTTCACTGTTCACACTTCACCACATGCACATAAAAATGTATTTCAATAAATAATTTCAAATATATACCATACTTGGCCTGATTTCCAGCATGGGCATGCAACCCTGGTCTTTTTCTCCACATTCCATACTCACCTCTTCTCTACATAAATAAATACATTACTAAATTACAGAAATATGTAATATGCTTTCTTATTAATCAAATTCATATATACAGTATGCCATGTCTGATTTACATTAGTTAGCCTCTTATTGGCCTTTCTAGCCCTACTTATCATCACTCTTCTCTATCTCACACCTCTACGTCTACATACCCCTTAGGCTTACAATTATAGGAATAATTACATAGTTATGGATCATTTTGGTTCCTAGTTCTTTGACATAGATCTCTCAACTAGTTCCTAAAATCTCTTAATGATCACTTGAGGATATCAACAACAATTCTATATCTAAATTCTGCCTTTATGAGCAGATTATACGAAATCTCTCAATCCACTTTTAAATCAACT
This sequence comes from Pinus taeda, assembly GCA_000404065.3. Lineage (NCBI taxonomy): Eukaryota > Viridiplantae > Streptophyta > Pinopsida > Pinales > Pinaceae > Pinus > Pinus taeda. The sequence continues at coordinate 67,681 of APFE030810217.1, forward strand.
AATTTCCTATTCTAGGATCTCCTAATATACAAGATTTTTATGAGATCTTCACAAGTGTAAAATCTATCATATCCTCAAATAATTGAGAATATTTACATTTAAAACCTCGCACACATATTTCTCACTGAAATTATTAAAAATATACAATATTTCCCTATTAAGAAATTAAAAACATAAGATACCCTGAGTCTACCAAATATACAATGTTTTTCTTGAGAAGGATGCTCTTACATCATAAGGTATGTTGATTTATTGTGATTTGGTTTATCTGACATACTATTCATTGTAGGAAAGAGATCAAATGGCTAGTAAGGTGGTAGATTACATAGAATCTTCCTATGCATCAGATGAGCAACATGGTGCATGGCATACTTCTGATTTGAAACATACATTGAGGAGCTTCAAGGAAGAGAAAAGGAGTTGTAAGGCATATATTGACTAGATCATACAGGCACAAGAGAAGAAATAAGATGTTAATGAAATAATTATTTAGAGTTTGTCAGATTTGCAGCGACAAGGTTGCTTCAGATAAGCCATGGACATGAGGATGGAACTAACGGGGCATATTGTAGTAGGTCTCCTGGCAGACACATGTTAGATAGATATAACATAGTTAGAGATGGTCGGTTGTTGGACACTCCAGATAGAAGGGGCAATGAGTACAAATAATATTTTAGTTCTAGTTCTGATAGACATCATGATCATCATCGTTATCATCCTTTTAGGAGGAATGATATGGGATACTTGTTGGATGAGTTTAAAAAAGCAAAGCCACCTACTTTTTATGGAGATGTGAAGAAGCCAGACGAGGTAGAGGCTTTGATACTTGGGATGAACAAATTTTTTGAGTTGGATGAGTACACAGATAATATGAAGGCCAAAATAGATATCTTTAGCTTGAAAGGTAAATCAGACATTTGATAGGAATATATTAAGCGGGTTAGAGACATTAGGACAGATGACTTGAGTTGGCAGGAATTGAAGAGGATTTTCAGGAAGAAGTACTTATTAGAAAGGTACTACGACAGTAACTCCAAATAATTATATGAGCTAAAGATGGGATCAATGATAGATGAAGAGTACATGACCAAGCTTCTGGGACTATTAAGGTATGTGCCATATCTTACTGATGAGAAGGCTAAAGTTTAGAGATTGGTCAGTGGTTTTCTATTAGCAATTCGAGATTGGATTGAGTATGATGAGCCTTAGTCACTTGAGGAATAAGGCTCAACTTGAGCTCAAATCGCTATAATGAATGTAACAACATTCCTTCTATGGCATGGGTATTCTATAAGAAACATACATATTCACCTTTGTACTATTATCTCCGTCTCCAACCTATCAAGAACTAGTGTTATTGTAGAAGTTCCAGTGGCTTGAGGCATAGTGAGAATTGAATAGGTGGTTGATTCAACCATTTTTGATATTATATATTTATGACTTGTGCTTGTTTAATAATATTCTCTCAATTTGACATTGTATTGAGGTGAAATAATCAATGGTAGTATAATCTTGGTTGCAAAAATCTTAAACTTTAAATAAACAATATTAAGAAAGGCAATGATTTTACTAAACTAATAGTACACATGAAAATAATTACTTTATAAAACAAATATTCAATTAAGTAATGATTTATATTAATTCCATCCAAAATCCAGAAATATAATTACTTAATGATCTTTTTCTTATTATGTAAGTGTTGAAAAATGTAGCAAGAAGTCTCAATTCGATTTTGCCTTGGAAAAATTGAGAAAATTTAAATTTCCACATTCGCAGACAACTTGAATGCATTTAACTGAGGTGACATGGCTCTTGTCTCTCATTTCACTTGGTAAATTCAAGTTAGATGAGTTAGAGTCTGGTTAAGCATCTGTGATTGCTAATTTGTAGCAATCAAGGTTAGTTATTTCAAGTTGTTTTCAGTTAAAATAGTTCTAACTATTGGAGGAACTAGTGGAAGGTTAGTTATGCAGTGAGACTTTAGTCTAACTTAGTGGTCATCCAGTTAACTAATCAATAAACCCAAAATAGATAGTGCATGCAAATAATTCGAGTTCCCTAGTTGCGGTGGAGAATCCAAGGGAGTGTAACATCAGTTGTAGACTAGCCTTGAGTCTAAAGGTGTCACATGCAGTAAGATAATCAACCTCGGGAATTGCGCAAGAATTTTGGAGGAAATTCCTAAATATTAGGGGCCTAATTTCCTTAGGAATTGTACAAGGAAGTAGGGGCTCAAGCAGAGGAAAACATTTACTGTGTGGGTGATCCAAAATTGATCTAGAATAGACTTCTAAGTCAAACAAATCTTCCTCACAGAGGAAAAATGAAAGCCAAATGATGCTCTTGGAAATACTCAAATTGTGTAGATATTTTCAATCTAAATATACTACAATTTGAATGGACCAGAATGGACTCCGGACGAAGGATTTATTACAAAAATAAGATTGCCCATTATCCGTAGAAAAGGACACAATTTCTTATAAAAACAGACTTAAGGGCTCTTAAAAAAATCACATCAGAAAAGGTTCAAAGGGAGGACTCAAGCAAAGGTGCAAGGACTCCCTGATAGCAATCTCTAATATATCACATCAAAGGAAGGCCTTCATGTGATATCAAAACCTGGGCATAGTGACTCACGATAATGATAAAGCGGGATCGGTCATCGACATCACGATATATATATATATATATATATATTATATATATATATATATATATATATATATACGTATATATATGTATATGTATATATATGTTATATGTATATGTATGATATATATGTATATATGTATATATTAATATATATATGTGTATTATGTATATGTATATGTATATGTATATGTATATGTATATATAATACAATACATATACATATATACACACATATATATATATATATATTATATACATATATATATATATATATATATATTATACATACATATACATATACTATATACATATATATACATATATACATATATACATATATCTATATATATATATATATTATATATATATATATATATAATATATATATATATAATATATATATATATATATATATATATATATCACATCAAAACCATACATCGGATGTCACACAGCCCTTAGGCCATTAGACATTGCGATATGTGATATGCGATGCATCGATAGCGCGATCGGCGATCAGTGATTGGGAATCCAACCATATAAAGAGTCATTGACATATGCCTGTGCGATTGTCAAATTGCAATAAAAGGCGGACATGATGGGATTATAAGCATGATTTCATATAATTTGAGGTCTGATTCAAAGACTCATGATGTGTTTTCATAAGTTTTCCTGTGTATTGTCATTACGTGTTCAAATTCAATATTTTTGCAGGAGGAAGGCAAAACGGTTAGGTTACCTCGTGTTGTCGTTCCTTTCAGTTGGAAAATGGATTCTTTGATCAAATGATTGGTCTTCCATGCTTTTGGGATGTGAAACCAAATGTGTTATAAAACACAGAGAACAGAATTAGCGTAGATTCACAGAGGTTGAGAGATAATGTAGAGAGCACAATTGAGAAGGGATCGCTTAGAGGTCGAGTGAAACCAGAAGCTGATGAAAGACGAGAGGCCACAAGAGATTGGGGCAATGGCAAAGGGATGATTTCCTAGAGAGATGAGCACAGCAAAGTTATAGAGTGCAGAAGGACAGAGAACTGTAGATTCGCAAAGTGCCACCAAAGGTTGCAAGGACTGCGAAAGGACCACCGGAGGTTGGAGGCTTGATAGAGCCAGAGCCAAGAGCCAAAGCCGAGAGCCAGATCTAGATCCAGAACTGAGAGCTAGAGTCGAGAGCCAGAGAGCCAAAAAGTAGACGGAGCTAGAGAACAGCAAAGAGATCAAATGATCAAGCTATTGTTGATGTCCGAGGGGTGCTGAAGACAGAAGAAGGAGTTCCAAACATAGTTAGGAGAGTTCTGAGGGAGTTGGTGCAAGCTAGAGCTGAAGATAGCTCAGAGAACTAATTGAAGGAGTCTAGTCTAGAGAAGCCTAGATCTGTCTGCAGATTAAGGACAACCAGGTGTAAGATGGTATTCTAGGCTCATAGGTACAATTGTAAACCTATGGAGTTAAGTGTGAAACTTGTAAAATAAAAATCACCATAATCCCAGAGAGCCTAGTCGCGTTGACTAGAGCTCATAGAGACGTAGCCCAAGAGGTTTGGGTGAACTCCTAATTATATTGTTGTCTTATGTGTTTTCTAATTCGCTAATTTATTTATTGTTATGTGTGTTTAAATATCAACATAAACAAATATACATAAGCGCTTGAACAGTTTAAAGACAAAGACAAACATACACGTATTTCAAGTTCTTTTATTTCTGCAAATTGTCAATCATAAGCATAGATCTTGGAAATTGTTTAAGCTTTGGAGTGGGAGAGGTTCTTGTAAGTTGACAAGAAGCCTTAATGCCCCATTTCATATCAGGTGGTATCAGAGCATCATGTTGATTAACCCCACCTTCAAAGAAGGTGATATCAGAGCTTAAGTTATACCAGAGAAGGTGGTATCATGATGCTTGATTGCCAAAGTAGGAAGCTTGATTGATAGAGAAATTTGTTTTCTTGTTTGACTTGGAAGGTGTTCCAACAGTAGAAATAATTTTTTTGTTTGATTGTTTGTAAAATGATTATTGTTTGAGGTTGAAAAAGTGAAGGGAAAGCTACTGTTAGGTAAATCCAAGAGAGGACAAGAAGGAAGAAGGGATAAAGGCATTCTTCTTATCCCAAAGGACCTCAAAGCAATCGTTGAAGCACAAGAGGTTTGTTGCAAAAGGTTTCTTGAATAAGCTCTTTGTTAATCTTGGTTGAAGTTCTTTTGTTCATTCTGATAATGACAAGTTATAAAAGTGAGTCCTCAAATTATTCTTTCTTCACAAGATTCTTTGATGAAGACATGAAGCAAGACTTGTTCACCATGATGGATATGGTGAGAGAAATGTATGAGGATGGAAGGAAGAGCATCATACTTAGAGAGTAGTTGAATTCCATGCAGGAAGAGAAGCAGTTGCTTTATGAAAAATTGCAAGAAATGGAGAGGCAACTTCATATTGCAAATATGAATTTGGAAAGGATGCATGAGTTGGAGACACAACTCTTTGTTTCCAAAGAAGCCTTGGTCAAGTATCAACTTAAAGAATAGGTAAAAAATTCATGTTTGTATTCAAATTCTTCTAAGAATTCTTATATTGATTCTTTTGAAAAACATACTAGAGGCATAGGTTCCAAGTTAATGTCCAAAATGAGCTATGAAGGAGAGGGATTGGGAAAACGTGCACAAGGTATTGATGGGCCAGTAATGGTTGGGGAAAGGCCTAAGTATTTGGGTCTTGGCTATGGACAATCTTATGGAGAAAGTTCCAAAGTTGCCATGAAGACAATTGAAACAGCTCCAATAAGGAGTTTCATTTCAGGTCATCTACCTCAAAAGAGTGTAAAGATTATATTCATGGGGAATGCAGTAGCTTGAAACATCATTTTCAGGAAGAAGGTGTTCAAAAGAATACAATTGAACTAGAGAATTGTGGAAACTCTGAAACCATTGAAGAGGTTGATGATGTTCCAAAGGGAGCTACTTCTTCATTCAATTCACCTCCCCATGAAGGTAATAAAGGTGAAAGAGAAAAGTATAAATCTGGTTCTAATCATATTCCTTTTGATTACGCAAAGCATGATAAATTTCTATATAAGCATGGGAAAAGATATGCATGTTCCTTTTGTGGTTTGGTTAACCATAATGTTTCTAGATGTTGGAAGAGAATGACCACATATAGGAAACGTTTGAAGGAAAGGAAGCAAGAAGCCAAAGGTCCACTAGACAAGGAAAATCATGTTGTTAAGAAGATGCACATGTGTTGCACTTACTACCAAAAGCAAGGACATATTGCTGCAAAATGTTGGACTCTGAATCCAACAATGGTTCCACAAAACTTGAAGAAGATGGAAAGAAAGAATGGCAGGAATGGAAAGAAAGATTCCATAATTGATGTGTTTTAGGATGATTCAAATGTTGATGACGATGTGCACACAAAGGTAGCACCTCTGAAATGGATTGGTAAGAAATGGTTAGAGTTTTCATCCAATAAAGATTGCATGTCTATTGATATAATGCATCTATTTTCATTTCTTTGTTAATGAGATGCAAGTTGCAGGTTTTTACCAAGAAGGTGAATGGAAAAGTTGAGTAGGAGACTCACTTTGTTGCTACAACATTATATTCATTTCAACTTCGAAAGTATAGTGTGCTTAAGAGAAAGTTGAAAGATGAAATGTATGCATAATCATGATATGCATGACCACAGGGATGTTGATGATTTCCTTGTATTTGAACATGTATGTGTAATTAACTTGAAGGGTTGATTTCTTTGCCTTCAAACATGCATATAATGCAATATTGACTTGAGAAAAGTTGATTTGGTATCCAAGATGGAGATGATGTTGAAATGTTTCATATTTGAAAAAGAACCATAGAATTATTTTTCTACATGCTTGACTTGAAGGGTTAATTGTTTTAAAGACATGTTTTTTTGGCTTGTTGTATAATCAGTCATTTGTATGTAGATGTAAGACATGGAGGTAATTCACAAGATGTGAAAATCTGTTTCTTTTGTTGAAGCAAGGGTTTAGGCCATCCAGTTGTTGTCTATAATTCTATTGTTGTTGAAAATATGTCAAAATAGATACAAATGTAATTTTTTTTTGAAGATGTAACTTCACATTGGTTTGAGCCACCTTGGATCAATGATCAAGGTAGAGAAGTTCAAACTAACTTTTGTGACCTTCTCAGTAGGAGTTCTGTAGGAAGTCAAGGAGGAAGACTTTTCTTCCCAAGAGGATGAGCACATCTAGGAAGGAAGAAATCAGAGGCACTATGTAGGGCAAGTGTATAGAGGCTGAAAGAAGAGGGTGAGGTACTCTAATTTACTGTTAAGATCACTATATCAGTCTTTTTTAGTCCGAAAGCTTTTTAGTGGGAAGGTGTGATCCAAAATGGGTCTAGCATAGACTTCTAAGTCAAAAAAACCTTCCTCATAGAGGAAAAATGAAATTCAAAGCTTGGAAATAGTCCCATTGCATAGATCCTTTCAATCTGAATCTATTGTAATTTGAATGGAGCAAAATGGACTCCAAACGAAGGAGTTATTGCAAAAAGAAGATTGCCCATTATCCTAAGAAAAGGAGGCAATTTCTTATAAAAAAGGACTTAAGGGCTCTTAAAGAAAATTTCATCGGAAAAGGTTCAAAGGGAGGACTTAAGCAAAGGAGGAAGGACTCCTCAGTAGTGATATCCGATATATCGCATCGGAGGAAGGCCTTCATGTGATATGGGAACTTGGGCAGAGTGACTCGCTATAGCGATAAATTGGGATCAACGATCGGCATCGACGATAGATGTATATATATTATATATATATATATTATATATATATATATACATCTATATCTATATATTACATCCATATCTATAATATATATATATATATATATATATATATATATATATATATATATATATATATATATATATATATATATATATATATATATATATCGCATTGGAACCACACAATAGACATTGAACAGACCTCGGGCCATTGGACATTGTGATATGTGATATGTGATGCACCGATAGCACGATCGACGATCGACGATCGGGATTGCAACCATATAAAGGGCCCTTGACATATGCCTGTTGTGATTGTGATATGCGATCGAGGCATGGACTCGATGAGGTTTATAAACGCGATTGCATATAATTTGAAATCTAGATTTGTGGATTTTCTTTGTATTTTTGTGTATTTGGGTTTCTTAGCCTTATGCCTGTGTGATTTCGATATTACAACTAATGCGGACATGATGGGATTACAAGTGCGATTTCATATAATTTGAGATCTAGCTTAAAGAATCATGATGTGTTTTCATGAGTTTTCCTGTGTATTGCTATTATGTGTTTGAATTCTGGATTTCTGCAGGAGGAAGGAAAAATGATTGGGTTACCTCGTGTTGCCATTCCTTTCAATTGGAAGACATATTATTTGATTAAAATGATCGATCTTCCATGCTTTTGGGAGGCGAAAACAAATGTGTTATAAAAACACAGAGAACATAATTAGCGTAGATTCACAGAGGTTGAGAGATAACACAAAGAGAGCAATTGAGAAGGGGTCGCTTGGAGGTTGAGCAAAACCAAAAGCTAATGAATGTCAAGAAGCCACCAGAGATTGGGGCGGTGGAAAAGGGGTGATTTCCTAGAGAGTTGAGCACAACATAGTTGCAAAGCACAGAAGGCCAGAGAGTCGTATATTGGCAGAGTGCCACCAAAGGTTGGGAGGATAGCGAAAGATCCACCAGAGGTTGGAGGCTTGATACAGCCAGAGCCAAGAGCCAAAGCTGAGAGGTAGAGCCAAGAGCCAGAGCTAAGAGCCAAGAGCTGAGAGCTAGAGAGCCAAAAGGCAAATGGAACCAGAGAACAGTAAAGAGATCAAATGATCAAGCTATTACTGATGTCCAAGGTGTGTTGAAGACAGAGGAAGGAGTCACAGTGACAGTTAAGAGAGTTCTGAGGGAGTTGGTGCAAGCTAGAGCTCATGATAGCTCAAAGCACTAATTGAAGGAGTCTAGGCTAGAGAAGCCTTGATCTGTCTATAGAGTAAGGACATCCAAGGGTAAGATGGTATTCTAAGCCCATAGTTACACTTGTAAATCTATGGAGTTAAGTGTGGAACGTGTAAAAGAAATATTACCATAATCCTAGAGAGCCTAATCGAGTTGACTAGAGCTCACAGAGACATAGCCCAAGAGGTTTGGGTGAACTCCTAATTATATTTTTGTTTGATTTGTTTGTTGATTTGCGGCTTTATTTACTGTTATGTGTATTTAAATATCAGCATAAGAAAATATACATAAGCACTTGAAAAATTAAAAAACAAACACAAACATACACCTATTTTAAGTTCTTTTATTTCCGCAAATTATCAATCATAAGCATAGATCTTGGAAATTGTTTAAGATTTGGAGTGGGAGAGGTTCTTGTAAGCTGACAAGAAGCCTTTAGTGCCCCATTTCAGATCAGTGGGTCAAAGCTTCTCAGTGAGAAGAGAGATAGGCTATTCACTTACAGGTTGAGCTCAAATTGAGAAAGCAATTGTAATACATCTCTATTAATTAGATTAATGCAAGTAGGCAAAGGGGTCTTTTAGTAGATTATTTTCCCATGGAAAATTACCATGTGCATGTATGTTATTTCTCGTTACATGTTTGTGATTGATGTTCTAAATTGTGAATTGAGTTTCGCAAAGCAATAGAGTAAGATTTTGTCTTGTGATTTATATTAAAATCTCATGAGTAGTTATAATTATACACAATAATTTATACATGGTATCAGAGTATGATTCACATTCGAACAAGAATTTTGAAGTGTTTTCTCAGGAGGATGAAATTTTCAGTTCAATGTAGCAAGATATCTATAGATTTGGAAAGATGACCTTCAATAAGATGAGACTAGAGTATGCCTATGAAGGCAGCTCTAATTTCAATGCATGGAAGGATCACATGGAGGAGGTGTTGGATGAAAATGGATTGCTAGAATATGTCAAGATAGACATTACAAAACCATATGCATCTGATGCACATAACCTAGCCAAATGTAAGAAAGATGTAGCCAAGGCAAGGGGAATAATGTTAGAGGGATTACAAGACCACATTGTTCAAGAATAATATGAACCACAAGAAGTTGAGGATAAACTTTGAAATATCAAGATGCATAAGAATGACAGTGTTCTGCAGTATCTGAGTAGATTTACACAAGTTCATGATGAACTTAGATAGGTTGTTGTTAATCCTACAGAAAATGACTTGGTAAGGCTAACTCTTCTAGGCCTTCTCAAAATCTGGCATAACTACCAAAAATCAGTGAACGAGAGGGAGAAATTACTGAATTGGGAACGCCTATGGTCCAATTTGGTTCAAGAGGAGATAAGAAAAAATAACAGAGATGGGATTTCATTCAAGGGAGAGGAGGAAGAAAGATTTGCATTGGTTGAAAAGGGAAAGAAGGGAAAAGGGAAGATATCTCAAACCAAAACAAAATCTAACCAAGGAGGCAAGAAGAAAGATTTGTCCAAAATTAGATGCTTAAATTGTCATGGATTCAAGCACTATGCCACGAAGTGTCCACCCAAAAATTCAAGTAAGAAGACCTCAAGAGAAGAAGAATGTGAATATTTTGCTTCAAAGTTTAATCTTGACTTCAGCCTTATGGCATCCATGGCTAACACAATGATGGGGAGCATGTGGTACTTGGATTCAAGTGCATTGTTCCACATAACAGGGAGTATAGAGTTTTTTAGTGACTTACAGGAGAAAGATATCTAGATGCACATTTAGCTAGGGAGAGATAGAAGGTACAACGTGATCAGGATTGGTATAGTCACATTTCAGAGGGAGTCAGGATCCCCTCTTAGACTCAAGAATGTCATGTTCATTCTAGGCCTAAATAAAAATCTCATGTTTGTTGCAATTTTGAAAGACCGTGGTTATGTTGTGATCTTTAGCAAATGAAAAACATTCATGAGACACATATCCATGGTATAGGTGAAGTAGATCAGGTTTCATGTGAAGAACCAGTATACGCTAGATGTGGAATATTGTGTTGCATTAAGAAATAAGGCAGAGAAAGTGCAGAGTCGCGATGTCAATGAAATTTGGCACATACTACTTGACCATTTATATCATGGCACCTTAAAGATTATGAAACAAATAAACATTGGCCTCCCTAAAGGATCACTTGAGAAATAGGATGTATGCAAAGGATGTACCTTAGGGAAGTATGCCAAATACATATTTCATGATTGGGATAGAAAAGCACATGCAGTCTTGGAAAGGATCCAATTTGATGTCTATGGACGTTTCTCGACAACCTCCACTGCTAGAATTTTTTTTTCATTTTCATTGATGACTTCTCAAGGAGGTGTTGGATCTTCTTCATGTGGAAGAAAGATGAGACATTCTCAAACTTTGTAGAATTCAAGACACTAGTTGAGAAAGAAACTGATAAGAAGGTTAAGGCTCTTAGGAGTGGTAATGGAGGTGCGTATATTTCAACTGAATTAAAAAAAAAAAAGTGCCAAAGAAGGATTTCGAAGAGAGCTGACAACACCCCACAACCCATAGTAGAATGGGGTAGCTGAGAGAAAGAACCAGATCATTGTGGGAGAAATAAGAGTTATGTTACATGACCAAGGCCTACCTCTAGATTTGTGGGTTGAGGCATCCAACACAACAATCTATTTGCATAACTGGAGTCTTCATCGGATTCTTGGTATGATTACACTAGAGGAGGCCTTCTTGAGGAGAAAGATAGATGTGTTGCACTTCAAGATGTTTTGAGCCTCTATTTACTGCCATGTCTCTAAAGAATCAAGGAAGAAGCTTGATTCGATAAAAATTTTTGATCTAGGTGGATGTTGGTGGCCACCCACCTATCCCACTTGAACCCCCACAACTGTTTCTTTCAGTTTTTCAGTTTCCTTAATTATAGCACAATTTACTATTCTTAGTAGTTTTTCGGGTCCTGAACTTCTTGAGCCGTTTTGAGGCCCTAAACAACATTTTTTTGAGAAAACTGGGAGCAACATGGGTTAGTGGCCAAATTATGCTCTTCCCAAAGTTGTATTCCTCGAATAGATCTTTCTAACGAGGTATTTTGTGTGTCAAATAGAGATTGTATGCGAAATTTACGACTTGGGGAAGTTGATGTACCAATTTACCCAAATGGGGCCCACGTTTTGCATTTCATCTCCTAGGGTTAGGTTTTTGGATGTTTAAGGTTTTTTATAGTTTCTCAACAATAAATAGGCCTTCGTGCCTCATTGTAACATAGTCCAGAGGCATGTAGCCACCACATCTCTTCTCAGAGATAAGCTACCATTGTCCTAGCTGGTTTATTTCCATTTTTGTTTGTAAGCATATTTCAATATTTTACAGTAATGAAATGAAGTATTATTTCTACTGGATCTCTATATTTATGGTTATCTCTATAATTTTTTGCATTCCCATTTAAATCCAGATCAAAGTTGGGGGTGTTTGTGGGTTACACAAAAAATTCTCACAACTACCAAGTGTAATTATCTTCCCTCAAAATGAAAGTTGTGGGAAGGGATGTAATGTTTGATGAGGATAAAGTGATGAAATTCTCTCTTGAGAGGGAGCTTCATATCCCACTAGAATAGGATATTTTAGCTCCAAAGGAGGAGCATCAAGAAGTTGTAGAGCAACCAAAAATTGAGGAGAAGAGATTGGAGACATCCATTCAAGTAGCACCATCCAGAGAAGGCAGAAAAGAACCATGGAAGTTGATAGAATTGTTTAGGATGCGAGGGAGAATGTGGGATATCCTTCAAATTTGTGTAGGCAAAGGAGGTCAATTGAGAAGTAAACTAGCTACATGACTCTAATAACTGAGCTTGTAGCGACTGAGCCATCCTATTTTGAGGAAGCAATAGAAAAGCCTATATGGGTTGATGCAATGGTGGAGGAATATGAAGACATTGTAAAGAATTTTTTTTGGGATGTGGTCCCAAGACCAACAGATAAATTAGTTGTAGGTTCGAGATGGATCTTCAAAGTAAAGAATACAGTAGACAGAATCATAGAGAAGTATAAGACTATATTTGTGGCCAGAGGATTATCTCAAGTTGAGGAAATTGATTATGAGGAGACCTTTGTTCCTATGGAAAGGTATTCATCCATTAGAGAAATTCTTTTTTTGGCTACGCAGATGGGGTGGAAGATCCACCAGATCGATGTAGAAACAACATTTATCAATGGGGTTATTGAGGAGGAGGTTTACATTGAGAAACCATAAGGATTTGATACATTTGATAGAGAATATCATGTGTGCAAACTCAAGGGAGCATTGTACGGTCTCAAACATGCACTCTATGATTGGTATACTAGGATCGACGACTATCTCAATGGTTTGGGCTTCACCAAAAGTGAAGTGGATGAAAACCTCTATCACATCTTGGTAGAATGTAAATTTCTTATTATTGTCTTATATGTTGATGATTTAATTTTAACTGGTGATGAGCAACTGATCAAATCTTGCAGGGACGATGTTGCAAGGGAATTTGAAATGGATGACATGGGTCTCATCCACTACTTCCTCATGTTAGAAGTATGGCAAGGTGATGGGGAACTGTTTGTGTCTCAAGGAATGTATATAAATGAGATACTACATATATTTTTCATGGAAAGTTGTAAACCCATGGAGACACCTCTAGTGACCAACTAGAGGAAGAAGGATGCAACTTTAGATGAAGAAGCAGATGCTACCATTTATCGATAGCTAGTGGGTTCGCTAATGTATATTGTGAACACATGACCAAATATGTGTTATGAAGTCAACCAGTTGTACCAATCTATGGTTAGGCCAACCAAATTATTTTGGAAGGAAACAAAGCATGTTTTATGATACCTTAGAGGCACTACCTAGTTTGGATTGTTTTATAGATGGACAGAGGGAGTGAAGCTGTGTGGCTTCACATATGAAGATTTGGTTGGGATTCCATTAGACTGAAAAAGTACATCAGGTGGAATTTTTATTGTTGGGTCCCCAATGGTTTCCTGGTACAACAGGAAGTAATGATCTGTGGCGCTTAGCTCGTTGAAAGAAAATTACATGGTTGCAAGTCAAGCAATATGTGAGGTAATCTGGATGAGAATCATACTTGTGGGATTATTTAGTCAGATGATGGAACGAATTTTGATCTATTTTGAGAATCAAAGTTGCATTAACTATCTGAGAATCATGTATTTCACGATCGATCCAAGCATATAGATATTTGATATCACCATTTAGAGTACTATGTGTAAAGGAAGATAATGTTGCTATGATACATTTTGACAAAGGAACGAGATGCTAACATTTTGACAAAGGCTTTGTCAAGAGGGAATTTCAAGTTCCATAGCTGCAGGATAGGGGTGGTTGATAAACCCTTTCTTACTAAGAGGGAGTGTTGAAAAATGCAACAAGAAAGTCTCAATTTGATTTTGTGTCAGTAAGATTGAGAAGAAATCAACTTTCCACATTTTCAGACAACTCGGATGTCGTTAACCGAGGTGACATTACTCTTGTCACTCAATTAACTCAATAAATTCGAGTTAGAGAAGTTAGAGTTCACTTAAGCATGTGCGATTGCTAATTTGTAGCAATCAAGGTCAATTATCTCAAGTTGTTTTTAGTTAAACTAGTTCTAAATGTTGGAGGAACTAGTGGAAGGTCAGCTGTGAAATGAGACTTCAGTCTAACTAAGTGATCATCCATCTAACTAATTAATCAACCCAAAATATCTAGTGCATGCAGAGAATTTGAGTTCCCCAACTGTGGTGGAGATTCCAAGATAGTGTAACATAAATTGTCAATTAGTCTTGAGTGTACATGTGTTCCATGCAGTTAGATGATCAACTTTGGGAATTGAGCAAGCATTTTGGAGAAAATTCCTAAATAATAAGGTCCTGTTTTTCTAAAGAATTGCACTAGGAAATAGGGGATCAAGCAGAGGCGGAAATTGAGAAAGTGTGGGTCAAAGCTTCTCAGTGCAAAAAGAGATAGGTTGTTCACTTCCAGGTTGAGCTCAAATTGAGAAAGAAATTGTAATACATCTCTATTCATTACATTAATGCAAGCACGCAAAGGGGTTTTTTAAAAGATTTCTTTCCCTTCGAAAAAAACTGTGTGCATGTGTGTTATTTCTCATTGCATGTTTGTGATTGACGTTCTAAATTGTGAATTGAATTCTGTAGAGTAGTAGAGCAAGATTGTCTCTTGTGATTTAGATTAAAATTTCATGAGAAATTACAATTCTACACCATAATTTCTATAGTAAGGGGATGTTTAAAGATGTTTCTAATGCAAGAAATTTTTGACAAGCTGTTGGTGGCCTATGAGAGTTATATTTTTTTAACAATTTTCACTAGGAAACAAATACTTATTACATGCACAACAATAATTTTGGATTCGTTTATTTTCATAAAAAACTCTTTTTCCTTGGATACACATTTTCTGCATCCTAGTATGAGAAAGATGTGTAATTATTTCCATGCTCTATGTGAAGTTAAGGGGCGGTATTTAAAAGTTTTATAAAACAAACAATTTTAATCCTCATCTAAAATAAAATATGTACATTTTTACTCAACATTAGAAATTATTATGATTTCACTTGAAAGACATGGAAAAAGAACCAAAAGACAAGTTGTCTTAAGGGGATATCATTTGATTGTTGAGCATCTTGTTATGTTGAGGATCATTATGGAAGAGTGCCACAATAATAAAAAAAATATGCTTTTTTGTTTTGTTGATTTTATAAAATATTTTGACACTATGCTTAGGACTAAACTTTGGAATAGTTTAGAAGGGCTAAAAATTCCTTATGAGTTGAGAGTTGCTACTGCAAGTCTATAGGAAATTTTCATTGCCAAGTTTAGGAAGCTAAAAGGTGGTTAGAACAAATTAATAGTAATATATGATTCAAGTAAAGTTGTCACTTGTCCTCTACTACCTTTGGTATTTACATTGATAAGTTAGAATGTTGGTTGAAATAGGTTGGTTGTACTCATTTGAATCTCATTACTATAGTCTTCATATTTCTTCTTATGCTAATGATAGTTTTCTTATGGCATGGAATCCTTATGACCTCAATAATCATCTAAGAATCCTAACAAAATAAACATTATAAACATAATCACGCACATGAAAAAAATTAAAATATGATAATCAAATCACATGAGATCACTTATGACACTTTCATATACGACAACAATAGTTTGGAGGAAGTTCCTTCATATGTGAATATATTGGAATAGATATTCATCACAATCTCAGTTATAACTATAGTGTTGAAAAAATGATAAATGGAGAGTGGAAATATTATTATGGGCTTCAAAACAAGTGTAAATTAATACATCTTTGGTTGTGAAATGACACCAAACTCCTATTTGACTCTTGTCACTCATTTTATCTTATAGAGATATGAATTTTGGGGATACAATATATTTAGAGAATCTTGGAGAAAGATAGAGAAAATACAAAATATTTTATAACTTATACCCTTAATACACCCTATCCTATCATCCTCATAGAACCAAGCCTTAGCTAGCCCAATTAAGTGCACAAAATGGTTAGGTACTTAATGTACAAGAACATGATTAACAACATAAATGATGTTAACACTCCTTAGTTTTCCTACGGCTGAGAAAGGAAACCAAACAGGTAACCACAAACCAACTTTTAACTTGGTAGCTAGCCTTGCAAAATTAGAGTTGGATCTCTCTAAAATCAAACTCACAACTAATGAAAGTGACTGGAGAACATTAGGGTTTTAGTCAAGATATCAGCTTAGTAGGGTTTTTATTTAGGGTTTGCTAGATAAAGAGCACTAGGTTTAGGAACTAGGCCAAATGGGTCAAAAGATTAGTTGCAGTCATTAAGTGAGGCAAGAAAGATGTAATCAGAGACAAAAATAGATATGTCGTTGTAGTATGGTGATGAGGAAATCATATTGAAGGATTTAAGTGAGCATAATGAATTCACTTGTTTAGAGGATGAAACACTTATACAATAATATAAAACAAAACAAAGCATTTAAACAATGTATTATGTTTAACACTTAAGAGATAATAATGAGAAGAAACATGGATATCTACTGAAAAAATTTAATAATCAAATGCATAAGAATAACTTGAAGAAAACAATGTCACTGACCACAACACATGAATCCCAGAAAAATAGTTGCAGTTGTGTATTAATTCGTCCAAAAATCAAGTACACCAATTCCAAAATGTATCTACCTCTAGTATCCAACTCATTCTTAGAATTTTTTTTGAGTACATATTAAAGACAAAAAATATTTCCCATCTAAGGGGTCAAATCCTTCTCCATAGTATCTGACTCATGAACCTATCCTATCACTGCCAAATCCTAGGGGAATAAAAAACAACTTTCCACAATTAGCTAACTAATTGAGTTTATCTCTCAAAGAATTAATTACAAGATTATTTACTATAGTAACCACTAACAAACATATTTACATTATATAAACATATGTAATAAATATTTACATCAACCTAATAAAAATTTAACCATTTACATGCAATGAAAAAGATTCATGCCCAGAAACGCAACAAATTACCCAGAAACACAACAAACCTATCAAAATGGAAGTGATGGTGAAATTTGAAATTCTGATGGCTATGGAAAGTGTCAAACTGGTAGAGAGGAGATCTTGGAACTTTTGGAAGGATACAATGAAGTTTTTAAATGTCTTGATGCTCCTTTACAACTTAGAATATCGATTTTTGGCTTAATAGTAGAGTAACATCATATGTACTTTTGAAAAAATGACTTGATGATGTGATTTGTACTGCATGTCTTCAATTGTAAGGTTACATCTCCATGTGACATATATGTACTTGGAGTCTTTTTGAAAAAAAATACTCCCTAATTTCTAACTACCACAATGATGGCCATAATGGATGACATGAATCCCTAAATTGATATTGATGACTGAGATAATGATGACCATCAAATGCATATCCTTGACCATGACTTATAATTTTAACTCTCAAATTATGCATTTTATGATTCTATGACCTTTATGATGACCAACTAACTCATTTGATGACTTATGACATGAAAGATGACATGACTATGATGCCTATTTGTGACCTTGAATAAGTGGAGGGAGTAGCAATGGTACCTAGACAATGACTTGGAACCATTTGAAAATCAAGAGATATGCCAAATTTTATTTGAAAATATAATAATTTGACCTAAGACTCCATCAACAATGGAAAGAGTAAATTTGATCACTGTAACTATAAGACTCTAACATTGACTCCAAAGGGGATGGAAACTCCTTTAGGAGGTGCCAAGAACGCTGTAGACCAGGTAGCCTTATTCATTGGGAAATGGAGTCATATACAAAAGACTTGACACTCAAATGACTGAATAATTAAACTGAGGAAAACAAAAACTGACTCAAGACTTGACTCAAAAATTGAGTTGAATTTTCAACTTTAGAAAGAAAAAAACAGATGATTAGAGAAGCCTTATGGCCTTCTCTTTGGGCTTTAAACTCCTTTGAAAACTCCTTCGCTATTTGACAAAAATAAAATGTTATTTGCAATGGAAATGAAATCCTTTTTGCAAGATCAAGTAAAATATTGATTAAGGAGTCTATTATTCATCGGTCCTCCTGGAAGTGCTTTCCCATCAAGATCTTCTGATAAGAAAGAATTTTTCCCTCTGAATGTTGCAATATTGTAGGGCCCTTTCCAAGGTTGTTGAGCATACCCTGTTTTCCTTTATCCTCATTTCAGGCATCCCATAGGAGAACAACATCTCCCAAATTGAAATCATCGACCATAGTTTTCCAGTCATAGATATTTTTAATCTTCTCCTAGATCTTTAAGGTATTATGGAAAGCTTCTTCCCTGGACTGCTGTAAATGGATCATTTTAGTAATTCTTCATTGAATGTTATTTGGCTCACTATGAATTTCTTGAAATATTTTCATCACTCTCACTACTAGAGAACTTGGAACCATTGTATCTACACCATAGAACAACTGAAAGGGTGACATGCCAATAGCATTATTTGTGCTAACTCTATCTGCCCATTGAGCATTAATTGTCTTTTTATGCCAATTCCTTTTCTTCTCTTGCAACAACATTTTGATTATGTTCACGAGTGACTTGTTTGATGATTTTTCCAACCCATTACCTTGAGGGTAATATGCTATCAAATGCCCGAGTTTTATGTGGTATTCATGACAAAAGTATATCATATTTTTGGATTTGAAAGCTATTGCATTATCAGTGATGATTTTCTACGGACAACCAAAATGGGATATAATATTTCTCTACATAAATTGTATAACTACTGTGTCTGTAGCTTGTCTCTTGGGAATGGCCTCAATCCACTTTGTAAAATAGTTAGTGGTAGTAAGTATCCATTTATGCTGAGCTGTGGATGAAGGATGAATCTCACCAATGAAGTCAAGCCCCCACTGCTGGAAGGGTTCTTGAACTGCAATTGGTTGTAGGGGCAATGGTAACAATTTTCTCTTTCCTTGGAAAATTTGCCACTGATGATAGTTCATGACTGTTTTATATACATTGGAAAACAAGCTTGGCCAAGAGAAGCCAGCCCGCAGTATCTTATTGGCTGTAGTTTTCTAAAAAACATGACCACCACAATCACCTTTATGGAAATCATTCATGACTTATCTTCATTTTCTACCAAATAGTTTAATAAACCCCTCCTGGATGTTTCCAATATAAAGAGTTATTGAGAATAGAGTACTTAAGAGCCTTGAATTTCAAATACCTACCATTACTCTTGGACAAACTCGATGGAGGATTTAAATGTTGCAACACATGAACTACATCTGAATACCATGGTGATTAAATAAAAATTTGAGATACATAATGGAATGAATCAACTACCTGCTCCTTGGAAAGTGTAGCAAAAAAGGTTGATGTTTAAGGCATGTAAGTTAGATTCCGCCATAAGCTTAGCTAAGGCCTGTCCTTTGACTAGTTTTGTAGGTCTTATTTATAAGTCATATTATTCCAACATAACAACTATCCACTTACCATGCCTACCTTCAGGATCATTCTGCGTTAACACATCCTTGACAATAGCATTCAGAACATAAGCAAGAACATGGGAATGAAGGATATAAACCCAAAAGTCTTTCAAAGCTTTAACTAGTGGAAATGCATGCTTTTCAATGATATCATATTTAAGAGCTCCATCCTTTATTGTCCTACTAAATAAGGCAATTGATTGTTCTGTTTTATCATCTTTCTTCTGCATAAGGACAACATCTAATGTATGCTCAAAATAAAAGGAAAAGATGATAGAATATAGTGTATAATACAAGATATTAAGGATGGGAGCATGGGACAATGTAAACTTGACTTGATAAAATGGTTTTCTTGCTTCCTCAGACCATTTCACCTCGATGTCTTTCTTTAACATATTAGTGATTTCCCTAAAATTTTCAACACGGTTAGGAATAAACCTCCTCAAGAAATTGATCTTACCACTGAATGATTGAATTTCCTTCTTATTCCTAGGAAAATCCAGTTTCTAAATTACCTCAATCCTTGAAGGATCTATTTAGATGTCATCTTTAGATATAATATGATCGAGCAATTTCCCTTCCTCCATATCAAATAAAATTTTCTTTGGATTTAATGATATGCCGAATTTTCTGCATTTTTAGAAGAATTTTCTTAAGTGTTGTAGTTTTTCTTCATCTGACTTTGAAAAAAATGTTATGTCATTGAGATAAATGACCAAAAATACATCCTTCTCATTGGAAAATGCAATATCCAACGCTCGCTGAAAAGTTTCTCTTGTGTTCTTCATCCCAAAGGGCATCTTAGCATACATAAAAGTACCCCAAGGTGTCATCAAGCCTGTATTTTCTTGGTCATCCGGATGAACCAAGGTCTGATTGTATCCAAAATATCCATCTAATAATGAAATCCTAGAAGAACCAAACACCCTTTGTAGGATATGATCCATTTTCAGAAGTGGATAGTTGTCCTTCAATGACACTTTATTTAAATTGTGGAAATCAATACATAAGTGGATCTCATTTGTCTTCTTTCTTACGAGTACTAAATTTTATATCCAATTTGAGAAATGAAGAGGAAAAATAATACCAGTTGTGTACAACTTGTTTACCTCCTTTTCAATGGAGGGCATCAACTTTGGATTCATCCTTCCGAGTTTCTGGCGAAGGGGTTTCTAATCAGGTTTTATGGGAATGGTATGCTGAATTATGCTCTTGTAATAAACTTTTAGATTAGTGTATTACCATGCAAAAACATCAACAAATTCATTCATGAGGGCTGCATATTTATCTTTCATCTTTGGACTCAAAGACTTTGATATCTTAAGCATTCTTGGCTTCTCAAGAGTACCAAGATTAAGGTCTTCTACTGCTACTTTAGTTGGCATCATTGTTGGTTTCTGTGCAACATTGTCATGATCAAAAAGCTCCTTCAAGGAAACTAGACCTCTTTGAATTGAGATATCCTTCAACTGTAGTACTTCTAATTCTACTGAATGCATTTCTTGATGAGATTAATAAAAACTGATCATCAATTTGAGAACTAACAAACTCTTCTTCCATATGCAATAAATTATCAATTTGTTTATCATTCTGAAAGACTTTCCAATAACGAACATTGTTCAGAACAATAGTTTGATGCTCAATGTTGATCTCATACTTCTTGTTATGATAAATCAGAATTTTGAAGATACTGGCTGAAGTGGTAAGGGAATTAACAATGAGATTACCGTTCCTTGGAATCAATGATAGAGTGTATTTAGTAAAAGTCTTAAGAATGTCTAATATTGCATTGTGATATGCTTGCATTCTAGGATGATTGGTCTGATATTCCCCTTTGACTTGATTTATTACTAACTCTAAGTCGCCATATACATAAATCTTCTTAGCACCCAGTTTCTTGAGTATTTTAAGACTAGCTATCATAGCCTCATACTCTGCATCATCGTTGGAACAATCAAATGCTAATTTATAGGAACACAAATGGACATTAGGAGTATGATTAGATAACTGATCCATAGGACCATGAATCCAAATCCCAATTCCAGCTCCCTCTTTACCTAAGGTTTCATCAAAACTCATGGTCTATAAACCATTTTCTTCATTAGGAAGCTCGATTTTGGATGACTGATTTTGCTTGGTTATTTGAGAATAATCTATTGTTCCAATAGTACTTGTATTACTATTTCAACTGTCTTTTCAGCTACTGCACTTGGCTGCAAACTGCTTGGTACATGTTCCTGTTTTTCTACACTTGAAATTTTTGGAGTTTCTGCTTTTTCTTCTACTTGATCTTCTAATTCAACTGGACAATCATCATTGTACAAAATGAATGGATCTAAATCTATATGTACAACATGAATAGGGTGATTATTGGGTTTTTCCTTGCTACTAATCATGTACTTCATTTTCGTTTCCTTATATAACTTTTTGAGTTGTCCAAAAACTGGTATAGTAGCATAAGAAAAGTCTAACTACAAAGTGCCTTTAATTTTGGCTCCCCATGATCCGGAGAGGAGCATTTCATATCTCATAGGAATGTTAGCTACAAAAACATCCATGACGATATTTTTTTACTAGAATTCGATCTAAGGATACCACTATACCTTTGATTAGACCAAGACACTTAACCCTTCATGAGTCAAAAGAAAAAATGTCATGGTGTGGCCTAGTAATCTCATATCCTAATTTATCCATGATGACTCTAGGCATGAGATTATGGGAGGCCCCAGAGTCTAGCATAGCATTATCGAGGATGAAGTCATGAATTTTGAGACTGAGGTAAAAAGGTGGAACTTCACTATCTTCTAAGTTACCACCTACAGCAGGGCCAATCAAAAGCTGGAGGTGGTCATCACTAATATTTACCATATCAAACATTTGTTCAACCTTAAGAATTTTGACTATCTCGAGCTTGTATTTGTTATTCCTAATTAATTCAGTCAATGGAATTGAGACTTGAAATTTTGAAATTTCATTTTCAAGACTAAATAAAGTAGAATGATTTTATACCTCTTTAGATGGCATGTCTTTATTTTTGAATTGATCTCTGATTGGAATCCCGTTTCTTTGTCCTTCGACTTGAGTTTCTTTGTCTTTATTCGAAATTCTAGTGGAAGATTCATTAATTTTTTCTTGATTAATAGCAACAGGTCCTTTTTCCTTATTCTGATTTCTGGAGACCATTTCTCTATTATGCATATTGATGAGGCTCATCATTGGGTAATTATATGGGCCTTAATTGGCCTTAATTCACCTCCTAGCTTATTCAAACTAGTTATTCTCACACCTTATTGCATACTTTTGATTATATTTTGTTTATGAGATGATTTAGAGTTGGATAATTTTCTTTGTGGTCTAATGTGCATATAATGTAGGAATAAAGCATCCAAGCAAGGAAAATTGTAGGGATAAAGGATAAAAGCGAGGAACTATGGCAAAGACCTTGGTCAAAACTCAAATGGGACAAGGGAGAGTAATTATAGGAGGTAAATCCTCCTCATTTCCTACTCCTCCATTCGAATATTTCTCCATCAGCTTAGAGTGCAAACAACCATCACTTTGAAGACTAGAAGACAGTCGAGCAAGTGAAAGGGATAGAAACCCATTTTTTTTGAGTTGGGAGCCAAGCCTTCGTAATTTGAAGGAAGTCATTAGAGACTTCAGATGTATAAAGAGAGAGGCTTAGGACCCCAGTAGGATTCATACTTCTATTGTAAAAAGTCCACTTTATTTCTAAGCTGCAAGACTTGTGAGAGCTTGTTCTGTAATCCATGGTTTTGATAATGAGAATGAGTTCTATTTTAATCTAGCTCTGAGTTAACTTAGAGGGCTAAAGCTCTTGGGTTAGTGCCCAACCCAAGTAGCCAAGTCTCCTCTTTACTGCACATGTATGCTAGCATAGTCCTGGTTTTCATTGTTCATTTTCTTAAATAGCTTCTTGGTTCTGTTTATTTATTTAAATAGATTTCTGGTTTACTTATTCATTTGTTTAAATAGCTTTTTAGTTCTCTTCATCTGCGTTGTAACTCAGTTCAGTTTCATTTGTGCCTTCTTTTAGTTCATAGGTTAGTTAGCGGAAAAACATTACTATCAGGTTGTGCGGAGGTGTCTCGGCCTCATCTCCTACCTCTAGGACCATGACTTGAGGAAGAGACCCTTTAGCAACCCAAAAAGCACAGGTTTTTAGGTTCTTGCATGAGCTGTGGAGTTTGTTGTTTGATGCAGTTACTCGTTCACCATCACTGTGTCTTTTGTCATTTTCATTTAAAAAGCTCCTTCAGCACATTCTTCATGCATTGCTTCCTTGCCGTCTGATACCTAACGAGCCTTCACAATCACCATCTGATTCATTATTTTCTCTAACTGCTATCTCACATGAATTCTTCCACTTACGTTATGCACTTTAAGTCCAAACCATCGATCCACCTCACTTGATTCGATGGATATCATGTCACCTCAGCACTTCATACACTTTAAACCCCCACCATCAATTTTCCTCACTCGATCCGACGACTATCGCTTCACCTGATGACCAAATAGCTTGGTTGATCTCCATCGTTGATCAGCCCCGCTTGATCCAACGACTATCACGCAATATCGTGTGGATTAGTGCATGGCCGTTATCCGCCTGAGAGCATGCGAGAAAAGTGGTTTTCTCATGATACATGTCACACAGTTAGGCTAATTGCATGAAATTTTAAAATACAACTTTCAAACTTGAGGGTGCGCGAGAAACTTCTTACCGCTTTAGAAACCTGCTCCATCATTTCTGCATGTTTCTATTTCTCATGATACAATGTCCTTCGTCCATCTCTTGACTTAATCCATGCGATAAGATCTCATCCGTTCATCGCCTTGTTACCTTGTCTGCTCATCTCTTCACTTAATCCCTTGTGATATGATCTCAATCGTTCATCACTTCGTTACCCTGTCTTCCCATCTCTTTACTTAAATCCCTCGCGATATGATCTTCATCATTCATCCTGTTCATTAACCCTGTTCATCCATTTATTCACTAAAGCCCCATGATAAGATCTCCACCATCCATCTTCTGTTTGTTGATCGATCCAACGGTCCCTAGGTGCTACTACATCCTTACGTCCTCCTTTCACCAATTTCAAACTCTGACTGCTTTTTCTGCTTGAAAATTGATTTAGCTTCATTTCTTTAGCTGCACCTTAGGATAGTTTGATGCTCTTTACTTCTGCAACACAGATAGCAGCCTTAGGATTAGTGATTGCTTTATATATTCTTCTTAGCATGGTTGTTGAATTTTTTAGTTAGGTTATGGTGTGGTTTATCATTACATGTTGTTTTCTTCAATAATGTAGTAAAAGTAGCTCTCCCTTAGGATAGATTTTCTCTTCTTCCATCAAAAGGTTAAGCTTCTTCTGACCCTATAGAAGTTTGGCTTGGAACCCCTAGGGTCTCTTGCCAGATAAATAGTGACAACAGGCAGGACCTTCACTTCTACTTGTGCATATAGCACTATCACCTCGAAGTTTGTATGAACCTCGGGTTGATAAGTAAAGATGGTAGCCCTAGGAGTTGCAACATTATTGTTGTGATACCTAGGCTCATCACTTTTTGGCATCGTTGCCCAGAAGGTGTCTAATTAGAATCTAATTATTGCTTTCTTCTATTTTTAAGTCTTCAATTTTCCTCCATTAGTTTATTTCTGCAAAAGTAATCTAGCTTCCTTTCTTTCATTTGTCATTATTTTCTTTCCTTTCCATTCTACAAGTACTTTCTAGCTTTAAGGAAAATATTACAAAAACAAACCCAAAAACATTTCCTTTCGTGCCTCATAAAAATAGGGACAATTCAGGGAAATTCTTGTCAAATACCCCCAATGCATCCTGTTGAAAATATCAACAAGAAATGCTAAAAATAGAATTGTTAAAAATAGCACTGCTATAAATAGCATTTCAGCCAGTGTTTATCTTAGCAACAATGGATGAAAAAATGGAAGTGTTAAAAATAACATCCTATAAATAGCATTTCAGGATACCTTGCTTTTTTAGTCAGTCCCTAAACTAAAATAGGGAAGTAAAATTCGAATTTGATCTTAGCAATTGTTTGTAAAATAATTAATTAATTCATCTTGAGTTAATTAGTTAAGGAAAATCAAACATGAAGTCTATATGGGAACATGCAGTAGTTTCTCCATTAGTTGAGGAATTTATCCATCAGTTAAAGAGATAAGGATGAGTTGTAATATTGAGTTGCAATTAGTTGGCTCATTTAACTGAGTCAAGTCCAGTTAGATTAATTCAAACAATTTGTTGAATTAATGTAAGTTCAGTTAGTTAATGCTTGCATGCATGTAACTATTGCACTTTAGATAACTGATTATTCTCTCATAAATAACTCATGCATGTCAGTTTAGACAAAGACCCAGTTGAGATTAGATGGAGGGGCAGTGTACTATCAGTTGCTAGAATATTCCATTGTGAATATTCCTTGCATGTAGAAGGAATTCTTTCCTTGAGGACTGCACAATTACTTCTTCAGGTTTAGTGAGTGTGATGATGCCAATTCACATATGTGGCTTCATTGGACCCCAAGAAAAATTGCGCAAGGAAATAGGAGGCTTGGAGGGATTGAGGAGGACATATACTATATCTATGTAGTGTGTGAGTTGTATTGTTTGATTGCAGAGAGAGAAAGATAGCTTGAGAGTTGATTCTTTTTGTAACTTGAAAAAGATTTTCACTTGTATGATAATACAAATATTGGGGTTTTAGGCTGAGGCTTTCCCCAGGTTATTTCTTCTATGTTATGTGTGAATGGTTTCTCATTCTCAGTTATATGTGTTCTCTTGATCTTGCTCAATTCCATTAAGCTTTCGCAAAGTGTTGTAGAAGAAGATCTTGTATTGTGTTTTAGTATATTGCATAGTCTGTTGATCTACAATTGGAATTTCTACATGGTATCAGAGCAAAGGTGATCAAGGTGAAGAACAGTATACCAGATGGAGAAGTTAGAAGTTTGTGGTTCATGAATATAGAAATCAAGTTCTTATCACATCTCAATTTCACGTATGGCGTTCAGTGGTTTAAGACTTAAGCATGCCCTTGATGGAAGCTTGAATTATATAGCCTGACAATATCACATGGAGGCAGTATTAGAGGATAATGGTCTAAATGACTTCATTGATCAAGAATTACCCGAGCCAACTAATGCTACTCAACTAGCAGAATGGAAGAAATGTGTGGATAGAGCAAGGACAATCCTTCTGAAGGGAGTTCGAGACCACATTGTCTCGAGCCTCCATGGGAAGGAGACACCATTTTCGATGTGGAAAACATTGAAAGATTTATAGCAGAACAACAACGATCAGAGGAAGCTGGCGTTGAAAGACAAGCTTCATAAGATCAAGTGTGAAAAGGGAGAAATGATCTCTACATATCTGAGCAAGCTCACCACCTGCAGTGATGAGCTTGGAAGTGTAGGGATCATGACCACTGATGATGACATGGTGAGTCTTGCACTCCTAGGCCTTCCTAAGAGCTGGCATAGCTACCAAGACATGGTTAATGGAAGAAAAAAACTGCTAGATTGGGAATGACTTTGGTCAGATCTGATGTAGGAGGAAATAGGAAGAAGCACTAAAGGTGGATCCTCATTGAAGCACGATGATGAGGAAAATCTAGCCTTAGCGAGTAAGGCAAGGAAAGGGAAAGGGAAGGCATCCCATTCCAAATCCAATTCTTCCCATGTTGGGAAGAAGATTGAAAAATCAAAAGTGCGATGCTTTCATTTTCATGAAGTGGGTCATTATGCTACAAATTGTCCACAGAAGAAATCCAAGAAGGGTTCCTCAAAGGGATCTGATGGTGAGGCATTGGCCTCACAGTTTGAGCTAGATTTCTCACTTATCGCATGCATGGTTTCAACCATGGTGGGATGTGTGTGGTACCTGGACAGTGGAGCTTCATTCCACATGTTAGGTGACAAGAATCTTTTCAGTAACTTGGAGGAGAAGGATCTCCAGATGCAGATTGAGATAGGTGATGATGGAAAGTACCATGTTTCAGGCGAACGTACGGTTGTGTTTCAGAGGGAGCATGGAGCTTCCCTCACCCTGACTGATGTAAAGTATGTACCATGTCTAAAGAATAATCTTGTATCTGTTGCTATGCTAGAAGATGAAGGCTATGATGTAGTCTTTAGTAAAGGAAAGGTATTCCTGAGGCGTATCAGTACTCAACAGACAAAGTGAATTGGGGTTTGAGTAAAGAATCTATACAAGCTGGAGGTAGACAATTGTGCTACATTGAGTTCCAAAGCTAAGATGGTGCAAAGCCAAGATATTGGTAAGCTATGTCATAGAAGACTGGGCCACTTGCACCATGGAGCTCTGAAGATCATGCAACAGATTTCTACCAGATTAACCAGGGGAAAAATTGAGTAGACGAGTACATGCAAAGGTGGTACCTTGGGTAAGTATGCAAAATATTTCTTTCTGGATCAGAACAGTAGAGTTGGAGAAATCCTCGAGCAAGTTCACTCAGAGGTTTGTGGACCTTTCTCTAAAATATCCACCGCTAAACAAAGTTATTATGTTATTTTTATTGATGATTTTTCTTGTAGATGTTGGATCTACTTTATGCAAAAGAAGGATCAGACCTTCTTGAGGTTTTGTGAGTTTAAAGCCTTGGCAGATAAAGAATTTCGAAAGAAAATAAAAGCCTCGCATAGCGATAATGGTGGAGAATATGCCTCCCAATAGTTTAAATACTTTTGCTTTGTAGAAGGAATTAAATGGGAATCGATGGCACCCCATAACCCACAGTAGAATGGGGTGGATGAAAGGAAGAACATATCGATTGTGGGAGTAGCTTGAGCGATGTTGCATGACCAAAGCCTACCATTGCATTTGTGTCCTAAGGCATGCAATACAATAGTATACTTGCAGAACAGAAGCTCGCACCTTATACTGGGAATGAAGACACCTATGGAGGCGTATTTTGGGAAGCGACCTAATGTAAGTCACTTCTGAATCTTTGGATCATCAATTTACTATCATGTGACCAAATATTCTAGGAAGAAGCTAAACCCAATAGCTAAGTTGGGAATACTTGTGGGGCACACGGATACACCCCATAACTATCGGGTGTACCTGCCTTCCACTCAGAGGACAGTGGTACACAAGGATATGAAGTTCGATGAGCAGAAAGCCATGCGCTTAGCACTTGAGAGGGAGCTCAAGTTGCATACAGATGAGGAACCTTTAGTTCCTAAGGAGGAGGAGCTTTAGATTGATGCGGAGCAACCGCATGCAGAGGATCTGGGAGTGGAGACATCCACTCGTGCTGATACTTCCAGAGATGGGCGGAAACGCTCAAGGGAAGCTAACAGGTTGATGTTGGATGCGTGGGAGAATGTGGGACAACATCTTTTCAGTGCAGATAGAGGAGGTCACCTGAGTGATACACTAGGTAAATGGCCCTAGTTGGGGAGTGTGTAGATACCTGAACCTTCTTCATTTGAGGAGGCACTATAGCAACCAGTCTGGGTTGATGCAATGGTAGAGGCATACAACTCTATCATTTTGAACAATGTGTGGGATGTTGTCTTAAGGCCTTAGGGTAAGTCAGTGGTGAGTTCTAGATTGATTTACAAGGTAAAGCATGCATCAGATGGAAATGTTGAGAAACATAAGGCAAGGTTTGTTAGCCACAGTTTCTCATAGGTCGAGGGGATCAAATACGATGAGACTTTTTCTCCCGTAGCAAGGTACTCATCAATTAGATTGATATTGGAACTATCAGCTTAGAAGGGGTGGAAAATCCACCAGATGGATGTGAAGACAACATTCATGAATGGGAAGATTGAAGAGGAGGTATACATTGAGCAGCCAGAAGGTTTCGAAACCTTCGATTGTGAGTTGCATGTGTGCAGACTCAAGAGGGCTTTGTATGGGCTGAAGCAAGCACCCCGTGCTTGGTACACCAAGATCGACAACTATTTCGCTAGTTTGGGCTTCACCAAGAGTGAAGTAGATGTGAACCCTTACCACATCATGGTATAAGGTAAACCATTGATCATTGTTATTTATGTCGATGATTTGATTTTGACAAGTGATCATCAACTGATGCAGTCTTGCAAGGAGGACCTTGCAAGAGAGTTCAAGATGAAGGACATGGAACTTATGCACTACTTTCTAGGCATAGAGGTGTGGCAGAAAGATGGGGAAGTATTTGTGTCTCAAGGCAAGTATGCCAATGAGATACTCAAGTGCTTTCATATGGAGAAGTGCAAGCCCATGCAGACTCCTCTAGCTAGGAACTGGAGGAAGGAGGATGCTACTTCGAGTGAGGTAGTAATTTCTACTATTTATCGGCAGCTGGTGGGTTCACTTATGTATCTGGTGAACGCACGACCCAACTTATGGCTTCCAGTGAACCAGTTGAGTCAAGCTATGGTTCAACCTACCAATCTGTTTTGGAAGGCAATGAAGCATGTGCTGAGATACCTTAGAGGCACATCTCAGTTTGGATTGTGGTACATATGGACAAAGGGAGTGAAGCTTCAAGGCTTCATAGATGCGAATTGGGCAAGGCGTCCTTCAGACTGGAAGAGAACTTCTAGAGGAATCCTCAACCTTGGTTTAGATGCAATTTCCTAGTAGAGCATGAAACAAAGATCACTTGTACTTAGCTCAGTAGAGGCTGAATACATGGATGCTAGTTAGGTTGCATGTGAGGCCATTTGGATGCAGAAGATTCTAGTGGGATTGTTTGGTTAGATGATGGATCCTAGAGTGATCTACTACAATAACTAGAGTTGTATCAAACTCTCTGCGAATCCAATTTTTCATGACAGGTCCAAGCACACTGATATCTGGTATCACCATCTTCGAGACTGTGTGGTCAAGAGGATCATGTTGTTGTTGTATGTTTCAACTGAGGAACGCGATGCAGATAATTTTACTAAGGCATTGTCAAAATGAAAGTTTGAGTTCCATAGAGACAGGATTAGGGTTACTGATAATCCCTTTCTTGTTGAGAGGGAGTGTTAAAAATAGCAACAAGAAATGCTAAAAATAGAATTGCTAAAAATAGCACTACTATAAATAGCAGTTCAGCCAGTGTTGATCTTAGCAACAATGGATGAAAAAATGGAAGTGTTAAAAATAGCATTCTATAAATATCATTTCAGGATACCTTCCTATTTTAGTCAATCCCTAAACTAAAATAGTGAAGTAAAATTCGAATTTGATCTGAGCAGTTGTTTGTAAAATAATTAATTAATTCATCTTGAGTTAAATAGTTAAGGAAAATCAAACATGAAGTTTATGTGGGGACATGCAATAGTTTCTCCATTAATTGAAGAATTTATGCACCAGTTAAAGAGATAAGGATGATTTGTAATATTAAGTTGTAATTAGTTGGCTTAATTAACTGAGTCAAGTCCAGTTAGATTAATTCAAACAATTTGTTGGATTAATGTAAGTTCATTTAGTTAATGCTTGCATGCATGTAGCTACTGCACTTTAGATAACTAAGTATTCACTCATAGATAACTCATGCATGTCAGTTCAAACAAAGACCTAGTTGAGATCAGATGGAGGGGTAGTGTACTATCAGTTGCTAGAATATTCCATTGTGAATATTCGTTGCATGCAGATGGAATTCTTTCCTTGAGGACTGCACAGTTAGTTCTTTAGGTTTAGTGAGTGTTATGAGGCCAATTCACACATGTGGCTTCATTGGACCCCAAGAAAAACTGCGCAAGGAAATAGGAGGCTTGGACAGCTTAAGGAGGACATATACTATGTCTATTTAGTTTGTGAGTTGTATTGTTTGATTGCAAAGAGAGTAGGATAGCTTGAGAGCTGATTCTTTTTGTAACTTGAACAAGATTTTGACTTGTATTATAATATAGAGATTGGGGTTTTAGGCCGAGGCTTTCCCTGGGTTATTTCTTCTGTGTTATGTGTGATTGATTTCTCATTCAGTTATATGTTCTCTCTTAATCTTGCTCAATTCAATTCAGCTTCCACAAAGTGTTGTAAAAGTAGATCTTGTATTTTATTTAGTATATTGCATAATCTATTGATCTACAGTGGGAATTTCTACACATCCAATAGTCAACCTTCTCTCTTCTTCAGTTACGGTGAACTGGAAGACCCTTTAGGTTGGCAACCTTACCTATTCGAGGAACCTACAGAGGAAGAATAAGAGGAAGAACCCATTCCTACTGAACCAATGGATGAAAATTGAAATGACAAAGGGAATAGAGAGAGAATTGAGGGTGACTTCCCCATCAAGGAAACCAATGGGGACACTAAGATGAAGAATATAAGCCCATATTCTCTACCTCATTTCCATAGCCTCACCACAGAGGACCCTGACACTTTCCTATCTGAGTTTGTTGTTATATGCTGAACCTATGAATATATAGATGATTAGCGAGAGTTAAAATTATTCCCATCTACCCTCAAGGATGCAACATTGTGCTGGTTCATGGGTTTACTTGGATATAGCATCACAACTTGGGCTTAGATGAAGCAGACTTTTAACAACAAAAATATGGACTAATGTAGGTCAAAGGATACTAAAGAAGATATTTTTAGGATGACCATAGGCTAGGATGAATCCCTAGAAGTGTATGAAGAAAGATTCCAGCTCAGTTACAAAAGGGCCAAGTGAACACTTGACCTTGAGTCACAAAAGCTGGTCCTGCTTAGAGGAGTAAGGGGGGATCTTTTGGGTACCTTACATATGATAGCAGGAGGAGATTTTACCAATTACCCTATGAGGATATTAATACTATCTTTAGAAACCATTCTAGGGTAGCAAGGAAAAAGGGTAGGGGTAGTCAACCTATGGCCAATACATCATCGTCCAACTTATCCATCTAAGGTGAAATTGGAAATATGCTGGAAGATTTCAAAAGTGATATGCTGCAAACCCTTGCCTCGCAATTGGACACCATGAACATCAAAAGGAAGCAAGACGAAGTAGAGAGAGCCTTTGCCATCTTTTGTCCTATATGCACTAGGAGGCATCCTAGGAACAAATTCTCATTAAACTATATTAAGATTTGCCTAGTCTGTGAAGAAAACCACTCCACAGACAAGTTCCCTTCTTTACCTAGACTCAAAGTTGTATATCAAGGAGCTGAAGGGGTCACTGAGAAGCTTTGCTACATAAACCAAAGGAGACCTACTGGGCCTAGACCATACTAGTAGGGTATGCAAGGATCATCCCATGCATATTACAACCCCAACAAAACCACAACTATACCTTCTTGGGAATCCCCTGCTCATCATTCCTAGTATACACCCCCTCCTTCGTCCTATGCATCTCAGTATCATTCCTAGCCAGCCAACTAGTCATTTCAACCTTATGTCTAGCCATGACCTCAATGGAATACCCCACACCAGGGGTGGAGGCCCGAATTCAATAATGTTCCAGCCCTATTTCCTCCACCACTTGACCAACCACAACTCCTGCACTCTACTCCACCCAAGCAACCCCAAATGCTTGCCCAACCCAATCCGAACCAAAATAATAGGTACGCTCAACAAGTCTACAATGGAGAGACATGATACCTAGCTTATGATATAGAAATCTAGGAGATCAACCTAACATTTGGGAGAATTCTCCCTGATAACCAACCTCCCTCCCCACATAGGGAGCTTGAGGAAGAAAAAGAGGAAAGAAACCTTAAAATAATTCCACCCTTTCCTGAGAGATTAGCCCAACCACTCCAACCTACCCCATAAGAAACTGAACTTCTGAGAGAATTGAAAAATCTATGTGTAAATATACCCCTTCTCCAGGAAATCAAGGATGTTCCCATTTACAATAAGTTATTCAGGATAAGTGCTTCAAGCATCTTTGAAGAAGAAAAAGGGATTCCCCTACCATTAATGTCACTGGGTAGTTGTCTGACTTAATGTTGGGGTAGGTAATATGTCTAGAATATTTGGACCCTAGAAGCCCTATAGTAGATGTGCACATCAATAACACCATTGTCCCACACACTCTGATTGATGTTGGGGCTGCCATTAATGTGATGACCAAGGACACCATGCTCAAGCTCAACCTCCAAGGGTCATTAAGGAAGACCACAACAATTATGCAACTTGCAGATTGTTCCACAGTCACCCCTGAGGGAATTATGGAGGATGTGATGGTATCCATTGACTCCTGGGAGTACCTTGTAGATTTCTTAGTTCTCCAGCCTAAGGCTAAGCCTACTGGTTACTCTCTCATCCTTGGGAGGCCATGGTTGGCCATAACTGATGCTTACATTAGCTGCAGAGCTGGGAATATGACCATCAAGAATGGGCATATGTTCAAATAGTTAGTCCTATACCCTTTTTCTCAACCTACCATAGAGCATGATTTACCTTTATGGTTAAAGGAGGAGGAAGAAGATGAGGTTTATTATTCCCAACTTTATGCTTTGGAAGTAATCATAGGAGGAGGACAATAAGATGAGGATGACTTAATTAATCACCTGTTGTTATAGCTCCAAATCTTACTATTATGGTTTGTGATGCTGCACTCATGGCCTAGGGCAACCCCTCCTTCCAGACCTGGTCTCAAATTTAAAAAACAATGTTTTATTCCCTGTACGCAACATTGCCCTGAGTTAAACGCGTGTATACGCGGGTAGGCATATACCCAACCCATGTATATGTATTAAACACTTAAAAAAATATAAAACTCCTTATTTTCGAGCGGAGATCGCGGGTTTTACCTGCTGATCACCTGTTAGTGCCCGTGGCCTCAACTGTCCCCAACCAATTCCTAACTAAAAAACTACTTTGGAGTTGGTATAAAAAGACATCAAGGGGAAGGCCTAAGGAGGAGAAATTTTGAGCAAAGTTATTATACTGAGTTTTTTATCCCCCTGATCAGGTCTGAAGACCCTTGTGCCTTCTGCACTTCCCCCATCTTGTATAGGGAAACCCTTGTTTCCTTGTGATTTGATGTTCATCCCTTAGTCATGACATCTTGGAGTGAGTATTGGAAGGTGACCTACTAGAGGCTTGAGGCGGGACGGATTCAGAAGGAGGCTGAGCTTTGAGCCTGCAGAAGTGGTTCAGGTGATATTGCTCTTATTTGTACTATTCTACTTGTCTAATAAAAAAACACGTCTTGTTCCCG
>APFE030810219.1:0-10261 GCA_000404065.3 Pinus taeda
TGGATAGTTTTGGGCAAAGGTTCATGCCCTTCGAACTAGCGCTGAGAAATTTGGGGTTTCGAATGGAGTGTATGGTTGAGTGTTGTGGAGGTCCTGTACATTGTTTTATTTGGGGATATGAAGGGATTATGAGCCCATTGCTGCATCATATGAAAATATTGTGCTCATTGCTGCATCATATGAAAATATTGTGGAGGTCCTGTACATTGTTTTATTTGGGGATATGAAGGGATTATGAGCCCATTGCTGCATCATATGAAAATATTGTGCTCATTGCTGCATCATATGAAAATATTGTAAGTTTTTCATGGGCCCATAACCCACATGAAATCGATTTGAATAAACCCCATATTTGGTCATCATCACCGAGGAGCCAATGAAATTGTTGAGGAAATATCCAACCAAGTAGTTTTGGTCATCTATCTATCATGTTTTCTTAAATCAAATAGATGTAATTTTCTTTCAAAAAATTATAAATAAAATAGGTAGGGTGTGTAGTAAAATATTTACCAGTTTTGTGATTGTTGAGTTTTTAATTGTTTAAATTAGTTGAATTTCTCGCCATGGTGTGTTTTTATGAATAAAATCCATAGTAAAAATGATGGGTATTTTAGATTAATTAATAAAAGGGTTATTACAACAAAGTTCTAGTTGGTCAAGGTTCTACACTAAAAGATAAATGAAAATGCATCCAAGCATTCAATAATTTGGATGTGAACCAAGTATTGTCATTAACAAGAAGCCTAGACTCTCGATTCCTTTGAGAGGTGACTTAAGGCCAAGATTACAACTAAAAGTCACAAAGTGATAATATTTAGCACCTTGACCTAAAGGAATCGAAAAGTAAATCTAGGCATGTGGTGATCTACTCATGTACGAAGTATTCTCAATAAACAAGTGCTTGAACTCTGGATTTAGTGGAATAACTTAAAACCATGGTCCCAGATCTAGGTCACAAGAGGCCGACTTTTAGCACTTGAAGGTAAAAGGAAAAATAAAAAGAAATCCAGGCATATGTGATGCAAATCTATTAGAAAAGATGGAAGTAAATAAGACACACGGGTAAGGAAATGTGCTAAGAAAAGCGACAGTGATCAAAGAA
Source organism: Pinus taeda (assembly GCA_000404065.3). Taxonomy (NCBI): domain Eukaryota; kingdom Viridiplantae; phylum Streptophyta; class Pinopsida; order Pinales; family Pinaceae; genus Pinus; species Pinus taeda. Next base: position 1,103 of record APFE030810219.1, read on the forward strand.
TATGAAAGAGCATATATGCCATCAAGAAGCACAAGTGATTTGAGCACATGTGTAAGAATAACACAAGCATACAGAGAATAAATGTGTGAAGTTGGTGTGCAAATTGTGCGAGAGAAGAAGAGAACCGCAGAGATTTGATCATGTAAGAGATGATATGGAAAGCACTAAGAGAGTGCATTGGAAGCTCTGAGAAAATACATACATAAACAAAGTGTGTGCAAATGAGAAGTGGGAGATTTGGGCCAGTAAGGAGTGTGAAAATAAAGTGATGTGTTGTGCATCATGGTAAAAGACTACTAGTGAACCAAAAAGAGTAGATTTCCCTTGAGAAAGAAAAGAAAGGAAGGAAATTTGAATTAAAGATTTTTTAAACTGCAAGAATTAAAGAGAGTGCCTCTAGATTCAGTCTAAAAATGTTGTGAAATGGAAATATAAAAGGAAATAGAGATTAGATCAACATATCCAAATGTGATTGATGCCTCTTACAAGTCGGTGCTTGCAAATCTAGGGGGGTTCGTGTCTCCTGCAAGTTGGTGTTTGAAGATATGAGGGAATTGGTGTCTCTTGCAACTTGGCGCTTGCAAATATGAGGGGATCAATGTCTCTTGTGGGTTTATACCTACAAAGAATGTAACAGTTGGTTATTATCTACCTCAATCAAGTAAGTAAAAAAGTTTTTATTGTTTTCCCTCAAATGTGTTTCCACATATATCCCGTGTTGAATGCACTTGTGTGGCTAGTGTATTAGTTTGTGATTGAATTTTTTAAATAAGTGTAAAATTTTATTATACTAATTAACTCCCCCCTGTCTTTCAGTAAATTGTTAATCCAATATTCTCTCCATGAAAAGGTGCAATAGATGGCTCAAGGGGTATGTCTCATGACTTTTGGGATAAGTTATTTCATTTTGAAATTAATGATTTTTTATCACTCCCTCTGGGTTCCTCTTTTTCTTGAGCTTCAAATCCCAATTTGCACAATCCTTGTCCTTGCACAATCTTGATTAGTCCACCTCCCATTTATTTTTGGTTGAATTAACATCATGTTGATAATAGAGTAGGGTGCATGAAGCAATGTGTAACTTTCAAGGATATACACAACCCAATATTTGACATTGTTTTCATCATAATATAAGCTTGGTTTTGGGAATGGATGCTGAATACACCTTCATTTATTATGTAATATTAATTTGGAAAATTCAAATTCGTTATAAACAATTGGTATTCCATCACATCCTTTTAACTCACTCTATCATTTTGTATTGTTCTATGCCATACTTATTGTGTGTGCTATTCATTGTGTACATTGTGCATACCCCTTGTAATTATTTAGATGTGTTCTTGTTTTTGACTATCTTCCTTGCACTCAGATATGAACTCTATTATGATCCACTTGACATCATAATACTTCTTTGGTTGTTGCATGATTTTCAACCCCATGCTTAGATTGCATGTTGCACCTCCCCTTCAGTGTGCTTGCACTTCTCTCACACTTCTTTTTTATGCTCTTAGATTTATCATTATCCTTGAGGATGACACATCAACTCCTCTCGTGAGTAAACATTGTGTCTAGATGTTGATTCTTCTTCCTTTACAATTATTGTTCCATTGCAAATTCTATTATTTTATGTGTGAAATCTAAGTTTTACCCTTTTTCTAATATGTTCTTCTATTAAACTGATTATTATCCTTTAGTTCTCTACATCTTTGTTTCCCTATCATCCAGAGCTCTTAATTTTCCTTGGATTCTTATTTAGTATTTGTCTTCACTAAATTCACCCACCTACTCTCTTCCCTTACCATCTTCTCTCTTTTTTATTTTTTCCATGGAAAATTTCATAGGCAAACTCAAGGGATGATTTCCTACATATGTGGATGACATGCTTAGTAAACCCATCATTGTAGACTATTGTGCCTGAAATAGGTGGATTTGAGCTGATAATCGTTGGCACAAAAATAGCTAGGTACCCAATAATGGTGACACTCAACTGAGATAATGCCTTGGGATAACTTAATCATCTTATTTTATGGTGGGCTCTCATTGTATTTGTATAGGTAGGTGACATTATATATGAGTGATAAATCAAAGTGCTATGGTAATTGAACTTCATACATATTGTCACCAAAATTCATTCATATCCACCAAGGTTTGATCTTTACATTCAACTTATTTTACACACTTATGGGATAATGTTCCTTACTCAAATGTACTAGACTAAGTTTTCAACTTCAAGAGGCTTATAACTTTGTCGCACATGAATGTGCTCCTTATGCTCTATGCTCCGCTCCTTCAATGTGTCTTGGACACTCGCATTCTCTTGCTGCAAAGGCTTCCATATCATTGCTTCTCTTCAAGTATGTAACCCCTCTAACATTATTTCCATACACAATCTTGGATAGTGACTATCTAGTAGATCTATTTATAAGAATGTTATATGTTATTTAGCCTACACTAAATTGTGATACCAAAGTTTCAACTTGTTTCTAGAACATTTTAGGAGATTTCAAAAAAATTGGTTTCCTACCTTTGTTTTTCTTTCTATTCGAAGGTGCTAAGTTGAAGGTATTATGATTCCATTCCCATATTATTCCAAAACATCCTCCAAAAATAACTTAAATGATCACATTCTTGTCTTATGTAACTGCATTCCATAATTTTTGAAGTTGCACAATTTCCTTGAAGAAAAAATCTATGCAATAACTCTAACTATTGAAATGCAAGAAATGTGCCAGCTACAAGAACCTTCTAACCATTTCAAACCCTCCATTACTCTTATGTTATGTATATCACAATGTAATTATAAAATCCATTGCTACGCCTTCCTACAAAATGTATGAGATTGACACACACACACACACACACACACACATATATAAAATGTGTTATGACTCACCTTTTTATTGATTTTCCACATATTATACTAGATCACAAATATGTTGATCTCTTCCTTCATGATCAACCAATAATACCTCTATGTGAAAAACCTATGCTCAATTGTGCTCGAAATGTCCCATGTCATTGTCATGCAACTTCCAAATCAATTTTTCTTGCATTCATACTTCAAGGATACATAGTTTTTTTTTTCGTTTCTTGGACCAATAAACACCCCAGATGAAATAATCTAGTTGTGTAACCCGATTCTACATTTTCAAATTCCTACAGATCTCAATAGCCTACTCAAAATATTTAAAATTATCATGCAAAGCCTTGATTTGCACTCATTCTTCATTGTTTCCAACGCCACTGCTCTTGTTTGTAGTGCTTTCATGAACTTGTTCTCTTTTAGGGTCTCATTCTTAGCTACAAACTCACATCACTATGGGAATTCCACCTGTCTCACAGGTTGGCTTGGTTTGATTTCCCTCAAGTATTGATGAATTTTAGTGCATGACTTGATGAAGAAGACGATCTCCCTTAACGATAGGGGGTGTCTCGAATGTTTGCATATCCACATAAAATTCTAAATAATAAGTATATATTTCTTCCTCACCTCATTCAAGGTCTCTTTGAATTTTTCTATCAAACTTGCCTCCTTTCCCATTAACGTGGTCTTAATTACCACCCCTAAGATCATAGTGTCTTGGTAAATATTATTGAAATTTGATAATGTTGGCATATACGCTTTTGTTATATTACTTTTTGTCATCTTAAGACCAAGATACATTGTTATGCTCTACTAAAATCCCCATTTTTAAAAATATTTTTCCATTTATGTACATATATTGTTGGATATTTTATTGAAATTCACACACACACACACACACATATATATTCATTAAACTCCACCTCCTTGACATTGTGAAGGTGGACGAATACAAAATCACCTTCAATTTCTTTAGGTCCATGTCGACAAATTCTTGGAAACAAGAAGTCTGAGATATACCAATTCATAATTCACATTTTTTCAAGTTAATGCATAATTCTTCCTTACTGTTTAAAGCACCAACCTTAATTGCTACAAATGTTTTTTTTGCATTCTACAAAAATATAGATATAGAATGTCCAAGTACATAAAAATAAAATTACAATATAACTTTTCCATTATTCTCATGAATGTGCTCTATGTGTCGGCCAACCTAAAAAATGTAACTTACCATTTGTACGATCCATCCTTTACAGGTGAATGCAGTGTTCAACTCACTACTCTCTTCACATCAAATTTAATCTACTATTCAATACTATATTCCCAATGTATTTAGTACCACTGAAACTTATATCAAATCATGTATCCTCAATAATGGGAGCTTGTCTGGCGATCTGGAGTCTATAAGCACATTCTTCCATTTTCCATTTTTCTTTGGTGTGATCAATGCTACAAAACATGCATGGACTTTTGTTACCATTGATTAACCTTTTGACAACAACTTATTGACTCATCAATTCATCTATGTTCTTTCCAATGGATTCAACCTATACTCCACTTTATTTAGCAATATTATGCCTTTAATTGAGTTAATCTTGTGAAATATCCCCATTTTTGGTAGTAGTCCTTATGGTAAAACTTCATGTGCTATGTCATTGTATTTATTTAGAAAATCCTTCACTTCATTTGCTACCTCCTTAATATCATGATCATCCATCTATATATCATTAAGTTCTCTCCATGTTGTGTTGTTGCATGGCGACTTCACTCGATGAACCTCTAACATAGCACGTGTGTTCATGGCATACTAAATAATACCCTTAATTTGACTACTTATTGGAAAATACCTCTTAAAATAACTTTATTTAAACCCTACCAGTATGAATCCAATACGTCTTCCCAATTTAAAAAACCTCTACTTTCGCTAGATATTGTAGGTATCAATTTTTTCATTTACATTTTTTATACCCCTTTATATTTTTCATTAACTTTGAGCTCAATTTTTCATACACAACATATAAATACCCTTTACCCCCTATTATATGCTCAATATATTATGTCATTTTTCCCTCAATATATATCCCCATTTATGAATGCACGTGGTATGGTATTTCTCCCCCAATGAAGCCCCCATGTGTTGTTGCCACAATCTTTGCTTTGTTATTTGAAGTCCTTGCACTTGTTGTATCCTCTACTCATTTTCAAGTGCATCCTCTCTTTATGGAAATTCATATGACTTGTTCCCACAAACATCACAATAAAATTTATCCCTTATAATTATGGTTTCCTTTTACTCATTACCTTAAATTTCCATAACCTCCATCTCAAGGTTTTTTAGTCGCATTATTTTCCTTTGACTTCTCCATATTCTTGTCATGCACATCCTCTACCTTGTATCCATAATTTTATTCCATGGGGAAGACTTTATTGCATAACTTTGTGGCCATCTTGTTCTAACTTTTCTCTTTACCTTTTGGATATCATTCATGTTGCACAAAATCACATTGAATAACCTATCATTGGACTTGGTATGGGTGAAATTCATCCATTGTGGGCCATTTATTTTTCAAACATGAAATATATCTCCATTTTGTTGAGTGACTTAATTAACTCTTCTACATTCAAACAATTTCCATAACAAAGAAATTCAATTTTCATTAACTTTTGTTCTTCAATAAACTCACAAGTTGTGTGGCTAGTTAAAGTTGATGAGATAAAGTTGAGAATATTAAATTGAAAAGATAGAGTCAACATTCATGAGGATTAGGCAAGGGTAAACCCTTGTAAAAAGTTGAAAACTCAAGATTATTTTTCAAAGTTGAACCTAAGTTCATGTTTATTTTACTTATTTTCCTTAACTATTAATATTGAAATTAAAGCAAGATTGCATTTCAACATGTTTGATGGTGGAATCAAGCCCATCAAACCTCACATCAAGAACATAAAATTTGGGTATATTTTCAGTTAAATGGGACGACAAATTTATTATATGTCGAAATAGGAAGATATGGAGATCTGTTGCATATAAATTACAATGATTTATCTTATAAATGGAAACATATAGGTTAGAGAAATTACTAGAAATTAAACAAGTAGTTAGACAATTCAAAAAAGAAATTAAGACTACATAGGTACACATAAAATCGCAGGGACATTCACCACCTTGTAAACATGCACATTATAGTGCGACATGTACATTCTTGAGATGCCTAGTTAATCACGTGCACTAAATGGCTAGATTAAAAGATCATAAACATCTTTATCCAACTAAATAGATAAATAATAAGTAGGTAATTTTGAATAAATAAGTACATAATGAAATTTTTTTTTATTTACAACTCTAATATTTTGACATAAAGAAGCATGACCCTATAAGAGTGCCAACTAGTGTTAGAAGTGCGATGATAAAAATGTACATATGTATTTCAAAGATCAATGAGAAGAAGTAGACACTTGCCTTGAAATTTATGGATATGATTATGTTAGGTCATACAAGAGTGTGAATATTTGAAATTGTATGAGCATGTTTACATTTTAATTAGGAATTGTTGATCATTGCACAACAAGTGAAATTGTATTAGGCACAATATACCCTAAATTGTGCCATTTTTTTATTATCATAGTGACATTGGAATATTTAGGAGAGTGAAATAAGTGAGAGTAGGTTTTTAGAGAAGATGTCAACCCAGAGGTTGTGAGAGAAGTAATGGTGAAAGGTGGTAGAAAAATAAAAGTGAACAAATAATTGAAAGCACTAAGAATCAAAATAGAGGATTTGGAGAGTGCACAAGAAGTTAGAAAAGCCAAAGAAAGTGGCTCAAAAATAGAAGAGGATGAAGATGAAAACTTGCTAGGAAACTCGTGAGTTTCTTGGAGAAAAAAAGTGAATATTGAAATTCATTGCTATGGATATTGTTTGAATGCAAAAGAGTTGATTAACTCACTCAACCAAATTGAGAGATATTTCATGTTTGAAAGAACAAAGGGCCCTCAATGGATGAATTTTTCCAACACCAAGTTTAAGGGATAAGTCATAAAACTCAATATTGTTATGCCTTTATAGGTTCAAATGGCCCTTGAACAAGTAATTCATAATAAATCTCGAACTTGTGAGATCTTAAAGGTTCTACCAAAAAATTTCAAACCTTTTTTCTTTCTTCTATAGAGCTACAACATAGTCGGACGAGATTTAACTCATTGCTTTAGATAAACTTAAATCCCATGTTAGTGATGAATTCTTATTTTTTGAATGTTCCTCATATTCCCAATTTCCATTCTTTAACATTTGTTTAAAAATTGTGAATGCTTCCAAGATTAGAGCTAATGGAAAATACAATCATAATGAAATGGTAGAGTTTAAAACCTAGATTTATTACTATGAAAATTTTGAGACAAGGTAAGAATGGAATCTAATTTCTTTCCTACTTATGAAAATAAGAATAGTATAATCACATTTTTTTAGTATCAAGATAAATAGTAGACCTATCGCCTATCACTAAGGAGGCACAATGTTGAGTGAGAGGAGCTGCCCCTATACATTTAAGTCTTACATAACCATCCACAAACATGGTAGGGAGGTTAAATGTGTTTCAAACTTGGGGTGGGCCTCGATATTGGTCAACAAACACTTTTTGGTGTTGTACATCTATCATTTGACCTAACTCAATAAGCTAGAATAATATAATAAAAAAACCTTAAAAATTTTCAAGCTCAATATTTATCCTCTTAACTTTTTTTTTGTAAGTCAATATTTTATTCATGGTTCCAAAAAGAGGTACATCAGAAGAAAAACGTAGGTAGTCTCACCCCGACCAGATTTGTTGACTACCACTGAAAGAAGATGATAGTGAAACAGAAAAACATAAAGAGACACAGTCCACAACTTAAGAGGCCATAGGCACCCGTAAACAAACAAAACATATAAAACACCTATATCCATTCTAGTCGTGAGAAGTGATGGAGGATGGGTTGTCTAGGCTATTCCATGAGGTGGCGGAGGATGAAAGGAACATTGGACATGCTCCTTGAAATGGACGTCCAAGCATCCAAATTCTCAACCTTATTCGATAAAAAATTCTGGCCTCACCAGACCACCACTACAGGCTCCCGGACATGGCATTGGAAGTAATGCATTTTGTTCAAAGTTGCTATCAATTCAATATGCTCCTCCTATCGAACTCACTTTGAAGTCTCCAGACGCTCAAGAATTGATTGAATCAAGTCCCGACATCGCTCAACACAACAAAATTGTTGCTGACCACGACCACCATGATGCGCTAACACACGACACTTAGAAACACCACGATGAGATGAACCCCCTGCTACTGGATAGGTGAAATGTGGCCACCCCGACACAACATTGAGCCCTCGCGCCTACCACTCTGAGCAGTAGGCTTTGCGCCTAGAGAACCCCAATCATCCACCTCCTCTGCCCCCCCGATGTTGAGTGACTCGACCCACCACTGCTTTGACCACCTTGAACGAGGCCACCATTGCCACTCACCATCTCGAACCTAGACCGGGACGTGTCCATGCCAAAACTGCCTAAATTGGGCTGCACCTAGGTGGAGGAATGCCTTGAGCAAGGAATAGGGTGCATTGTTGGCTTTTCGACACCACTGGAATGAATAAAGGGCCACCCTCCCGATACTTCCCAAACTTCCCGCACAGAAGGAGACACCATCGAACCCAACTGTAAAAGAAACATCCACCCACCACGAGCTAGAAATATGCACCTCCTCTGAAGCGTCCACCTGTGAGCCCCACTAACTAGAGCTCGATATGGTTGCTCCAATGGCTCCACCCAACAACACAAAAGCCTGTAAATGGACCAAAGAGGACCAATACTACTTGATCATTCCAAAAAAAAAAAAATACCACCCCAAATAGACAACCATACCCTTCTCTCCTTTCACACTCATAGTGATGAATCCCAATTCAAAAATTAACAATGACGCACACCCGAAAGAAGGGGAGAAAAATTTGATGGTGATGCCATCCCCTCGCCTGGAGAAGGGAACCTATGCAACTCTCGCTTCTTCCCACAATGCCCACACCACATACACTAATACTCGCGCATACGTAGAATGCCCAATGAACACCCCCACCACCCTCCATAACGTTCATACGCTTTCCACCACCATCGAGACCTAAGGTGACCTGAAACCTCACTTGCGATAATTTACTCTCTCTCATACTCAAGGTGTTATGGGAGGTCAGGGAGGCCATCTCGCCCACCTTTGGCCATGTGGCTAACATGAATGCCCATGCGTTCCCTAGGGAACGCCATCCTCTCT
>APFE030810220.1:14830-37949 GCA_000404065.3 Pinus taeda
TAAGGAGTCACAATATAACCCAACCGACCTAACAATAAAAATATAAAGCCACAAAAATAACAATAGAGGGATTCTATGGGGCACAGTAATAACAATATGGGGACAATAGGGGCACAACAATATTAATAAGGGGTACAATTGCAATACTAATGGGGTAATGACGAGTATTATAGGGACCCACCAAAATTAACTTAAATGGAGAATATTAGAAGCTTATGCTCAATTTCTAGGCTATTTTACATACCTTCAAATGATATTTCTACCTCAAAATTTGGTGACCTTTTTTATTGTTTGGAGATTGGATTTTACTTGCAACATTTGTGCAACATTTCTTCATGCTCATATAATTGCTAAAAGAATTGGGTTGGGTTGAATTCATTTTATTTAATGCCAAATTCCTATTTTAAATGATAATTCAAGTACCAAATCTAAAGTTGATTATTAAAGTTACCATATTGATGTGGTCAGAGATTTTAAAAGTGCTTGAAGCATTTATGTTGTATGAAGATGGTGTCAATTGAACTGTTGATATTTATCGAATGTCATCATGCTCATTAATTCCATTCATGTGCACAAATAATGGGGAAGATGTATGCTACGAATTACAAAAAGAGGGGCCAATGCAACTTTTGTAGCTCTCAGGTTTTTAAAGTAAATATGAGTAGAAATCATCTATGCATAAAACACAACTATCTTCGGGCCATGAATTTCAGGATCAATTTCTAGCAAATGGAGCAAAATTTCAAAAATCCGCGATCTAGGGTTTTTTCAAGATACCCTCAATTGGCTTTATCGTGGATGATTTCAAAAAATTGAGAGTAATTTGAGATATTTCACTAGTTCCTTCACAACGAGTTTTGGTAAAAACACTCTACAAGTTGTGAAATCAAGGTATAAACAAAATTATAATGAGAACATTGTTGCAGAGCACCAGATTCTGAAAATGTTGGTGAAATGGAGAGAAAAAATTCGATGGAATCTGATAGGATGAGACCTAACGATGGTGATATGGATCAATAATGCAGATTGCACAAAAAAAGACAGTGAAAATAATTGCGCTACTATAGTTGAAGGAGAGAAAGAAAGGAATATTTTATCAAACAAACAAGAAGATTACATCAACCATAAATCAAAGTGTTGTAGGGATGACAGGCCTGAAAGGTATCATTTTCATATTTCACATGCTTGTTCACCACTTGGAGATGGAATACAATCGCACTCTCTAAAATTGCAGATACATAGTTATGATCAACAAAATATTCAAATTGAGGGTCCTGATTTGGACCTCAATAATCATCAAAAATTCGCATCAAGGAAGAAACTTCGTGATAAAATTCATAAATTTGTTGGTACTCCAATAGAAAGGTCATCAAATGATATTTCTATAACATCTAATAAAGAGCCTCCACTTGATAAGACTGAATTCGACTAGAAGATTCAAGAGATTTAGGCCATGATAAAAAGCACTCTGGCCTTTTTTTTTAAATCAATAGTTCATAGCATTCCAACGTAGATCCAAGGGGATCCTAGGGGGACAAAATGCACGTTATATAGCATTAAAGGTGTCCCTGTAAGGGGATTTGTAAAAAATACCCAGGAAGAGATCAACAATTAATATCCATTACGACCACACTTTCCTTGATTTCCATAAACCATTATGAGTGGTCTCGTGGGCAGTATCATATTTTCGAAGGCTCTATGTAGTTTTTTCAATTTATACATAGGTACAACTGTGGGATCTACGCACCAGCCTTTCACCTATAGCTGAACTTTATGTAAATTTTAACCAAGCCTAGGCTTAATACTAACATTCATATTAAAATATCATTAAGAATTTTTTGCGGCCTAAAATGTATTGATATTTCTCTTCTAACTTGTAAAGGAGGCGGGGTTTTTATTTGCAAATGCTTATTGTTATATATATATAATATGTTAAAATTACTTTTTGTAATTTAAATTGTTTCAAAAACCTTTTTACAAAAATAGAAAAAAGAGCTCCTTAAACTATTTCAAGAATCAATTAGTTCACTTAGGCTAGGTGGCAGAAATAAAATCCCCGGAATTAGATTTTGAGGATGTTAGAAAAGGCATAGTGACCCATGACTGGCATTGTAAACATAAATATCTTTGAAATCTAAATATATATTGTAATTTGATTCTAGTATTGGGAAGTCGTAGTCATTGTTTTTCTCTTGCGTTCCAACATTCATATAAGTATTTTCTTCTCTTGGACAACGTAAGATGCATCTGGTGCTTTATTTTAGTTTTTAATGAATTTACTTAATTGTACTCATGAAAATTAATCTTGAATCCGTTAATGAAGCACTCCACTTCCAAGAATCCCATTCACATTTTCTCATTCTTGCATTATTCTTTCTACAGTAGTTTAAATTAAGATTCTTAGGTGCCTGATTTGAACTATGCTTTCTACTCTTGTTCAACCCATTCCTTTAGTCCTTCACTCTGCAACTCTCATATTTCTGGCCACTCTTCTTTGGAAGGCTAGGGTTTCAGAACTAGAAGCTTTGCTTCCAAGCCCTTGGCTTGTTCTTCCACCCATTGATTTTAATTGTTTTTAATCAATCTCAAGATGTCTCAGGCACTGGTTCCCCACAACCAGGAACTGCCTCCTGATAGTTACCACAAAGAGAAAAATCTCTCCACACATACTCTCCAAACTGATCTTCAAACTCTCCACATAATTCTAAAACACTGCAGAAGAATAATCTCTAAAGTTGTTGATGGTAAAAAATGACCTCATCAACATATGAGAGAGAAAACCCATTCAGAGCCCCAACTAAGCTCTTATCAGTTTGATGTAGTGGTTTTGACTGGTTTAATTGGGTCCATTTACCCTCTCTCTCTCTCTCTCTCTCTATTGGCTTATAATATATCTATTATTTACCAATAGAAAGAGAGAAATAAGATCTTCCCTCTTGTTGTGCACATGAAAGAAATCATATCCTTAATCTCACTCTATGGCTCAGCTAAGTTATAACTATGGTCTGCCCCTGCATGAGGGGACTTCTGGAATGCATAATTAAATATAAGTGTAGATTTATTCTAAGATGCAAGCAAAAAGAACTAATCATATCTCAAATTAGAAAAGGATAACGTTCTCTCAATTCGAGAGCATATGAACTAACTAACCAGGGAAAAAGGACTGTTTGTATGATTGAATCCGTTATATCATTTTCATGAATTAAAATAAGAAGTTCATTTAATTAATGAAAGAGAAAACAAAATGGGAATGTATTTAAACAATAAATAGTTATTTCTCAGTTCATTCCTATTTTAGTTAATTCATATTAATTCTAATTTTGTTCTTCTCCTCAGAGATAACTCTTACAAAAATTCATTAACATATAGAAATTGATACAACATAAGTGCCTAATATCAAAGAGAAATACACTATTTAGAACAAAAATTAAAATCAATTAAAGAAATTCTAGCAATAGTGGATTAACTTACAATCCAAATTAGAGTGCATTAGAATGAAAATTTATTAAAATGATACTAGAAATTCATTACAAATTTTGCATTCCATGAGTAGCTTCAACTTGAATAAATTGCTTACAGTATTTCAAAAAAATCTTCTCTTCCAAGGCTGAAAATGCTCTGTCTCTCCATAATTCAACTCACAATACACTACAAAAGTGCAAATGCACAACAAGAAAAATCACAGAATTTTCCCAAACACCATAGATATGAAATTTTCCCCTCACATACAACTACAAACCCTATACAAAAGTGCTTTCAGAGCCTCTATTGCAGAGAAGACGAACCTCGTCCTCATTCTCAAAACTGTTATTTAATTACAAAAATAAAAACTAAAAATAGAGAATTATTGAAGTTGTCGCTGCCAATATTCCATCTTCTTTCTTGTTGGTCTCTTCATATTTCTCCCAACCTGTTGTGCTTAATCCCATCCAATAGATCTCCTGCCATAAATCAATCAAAACCAAAATAAAAATAAATTAAACTACATACTAAGATCAAAATTAGAAAATTTGGGAAAAACCAACTCTCCAATCAAAATATAATTAAATAAATAAAATAAAAGGAAAAATAAGCTTCCCATTGATCTCTATAAATATATTTTTGGTCAAATAGGATAGAATCAAATAAACCTGCAACAACAAAAGCTTCAGATAAATGAGAATGCAAAAACAAAGCTAAAAAAAATAGGTTTGATTGCAAATTCAGAGCTTATTTTTCTACTAATTTTTAGACATATTTAATGATAAAATATGGTCATGAAACTACTTCAGAAATATTTTCCATGATTTTATATTTCTAACGAGCCATCGTGAGCCTCATTTGGCCAAGTAAAACTCAACTTATGAGCCTCCCAAGTTGAAGTGTCAAAACTGCCAAAATTGTGGAAAAATGCATGCCTAAGCCAAGATTGGGCATTTTTAATAACAATAAAGCAATATTTTAATTTTAAATTAACTTAATAAATATTAATTAATTATATATGTAAAATTATTAATTACCATTATTACATTAATTAATTAAATACAATTAATTAAAAGTATACAATTAAATTATAATTAAAATTATTAATTTAATTAATTAAACTAATTAAAAATACAAATTAATTTAATCAAATATTAAAAATATACGAAAGCGTGATATGATGGATTGCCCATTCAAATGGTGGATTGGTGGCTCTTTACATGATGTATGGTGGTGGGGCTCAAATATTCTTGCACCTCACATTACAAAAATCTTCAACAACATCATACAACAAGGGCTCCCCACAGTTTGGACAACTAGTCTGGAAATACCTCTTTTCAAGAGCAGTGATGTCAATAATCCATCCAATTATAGGACCATCATGATAAACCTTTTGTTTGCAAAGCTATTTGGAAGCATTCTAGAAAACAAAATTAGCAAGTGGGTAGAAGAAAGAGATAAGCGTGCTAAAGGGCAAGCAGATTTTAGACCTATACATTCCACAGTTGATCATTGTGTAACCTTAAGGCACATCATTGAAAAAGTTTGGGAGAAAAAGGAAGAAGTCTTTTGTTTCTTTGTTGATTTCAAAAAAGAGCTTGAATCGGTTCCTAGGGATAAGCTTTGGCACAAAATGGAGGAACTTGGGGTTCCTAAACATTTGAGAGCAACTGTGCATGGGATGTATGAAGAGGTGAAAGTCAAAATTAGAACTTCAGCAGGCATTTCTAAAAGTTTTAGAAGTGATATCGGGGTCAAGCAAGGTTTCCCACTGCCTCCTATTCTTTTTGGTTTATATATCGACAAGCTTGAGGAGTGGTTAAATTCGCAACGATGTGATGGTACCTATTTGGGCAAGTTTGTTATAAGGCTTCTTTTGTATGTAGATGACCTTATTCTGATTGCTAAACCGGATCTTGGTTTGCAAGAGCACTTACTATCCCTTGAGAATTTTTGTAGAAGTGTGGGGATGCGAGTCAATATTAGCAAAATGAAAGTAGTGGTCTTCTCTAAGAAAATAAAACATAACCAACATAAGTTCTACTTTGAAGGCAACATTCTGGAAGAAGTTGCGGATTACAAATACCTCGGAATTGACTTCAACAAAAATCTAAGCTGGAAAGGTTGTAGAAAGAAAAGAACTTTGGGGGGTTGGAAAGCATTTTATGCTTTTCAAAATAGGTGTAGAGAGGCAGAGTTATGGGACTAGAAAACCACTCAAACTCTTTTTGGGCTTCTAGTGATTTCGGTGATTCTATATGGTTGTGAACTATGGGCTAGTAGTACATCCGATATGTAGTGGAGACAAATTGAGAAAACTCATAAGCGTTTGATTACAAACAAATTTAAGATAAAAAATTCAGTTCCCTATGATATCTTGTTAAGTGAAACAGGGATTGCTCCTATTGAAGCAATTGCTATGGTATGAATCATAAGGTATTTAAAAAAAAATTGAGCAAATGGAAGAGGGTAGATGGCCTAAGGTTTCCTTTTATGATAGATTGTGCAAGAGCAAAAAAACTTGGATGCAACAAAATAACAAATGGTTTAGTAAATGGGGTATTTGCTTGAACATGTGTCCCATAAACAACAACGAGACAATTTTTTTTGTTATGGATAAGTTCCACAAGCATACTTGGGATAAGGAGCTGGGAATAAAGAAAAATTACTATATTGAAGTGTTTAATCCCACTCATAGTCATCAACCAAAAGCATACATAGAGGCCAAGATCTCTTGGAGAGCCAAAATTATTATTTCTCAGTTAAGGACTAATTCTCATCAACTCCATTGTGAAACAGGGCGCTGGAAAAGGCCAAAGGAAGTGTGGGAGGAACGACTATGCATTTTTTGTTCTTCTGGAAAAGTGGAAATGAAAAACATTTCATTTTAGAATGTGAGGCCTTCAAAGACAACAGGGAAAGTTATGCAGATATGCTGGCATCTTGATCTTGGGATAATCTATTTAGCGAGGGGTTTGTCGAGAAGCTGGGAGCATTTATTTTGAAGCTTCACAGAAAAAGGGCTGAATACATCAATCAGATGAAGAAATAATCTGTCCCATAGGTTATCTTTAGCCTCGTGGTCATTAAAATAATTTCTTTCTTTGTTTCTTTCTTTCTTGCTATGGGTATGTACAGGGAGGCATAAGGTGGAGTGGTGAAGTTCTTGCAGGAGGAAATTCTCGTAAGAGAATTAAAATAGATGTTACGAGAAAGCATAATCTTGAGATGAGGTGGGATTCGAGGGCCCGAAGTAATGAGGCAAGGCGAGGCACATGGGAGTGGGATTTCCTTCTCTCATAAAAAAATTACAGCCACGTAAACTACAATCACTTTTATTAAAACAAAAAACATTGCAACTATTTAGTAATCTTGTGATCTCGAGAGTTTATAATTTGGAGTTTTAATTCACTTCCAGGATCCGAGTGTATATATATATATATTATATCTATCTATATCTATATATATATATATCTATATATATATATATATATATATATATATATAATATATATATATATATATATATATATATATATATATATATATTATTTTAAATATTAAAAATAAATACAAAACAAGATTTATATTATAAATTTTTAATTTTTATTCAATCTCGACTATGGTGGTTTTGTAGGACCATTCGCAAATTAAAATAATAATTAATTAAGATTAATTAAAATTTCAAAAATTAAAATAATATATATTTTAAACATTTTTGGCTTAGGTAGTGAAAATCACATAACTTCGGATAAGCGTCATTTCCAAATTATGCATCCAAATGAGAGAAACGAGAATTGATGAGAAGTTAGCGAAAAATCGAATGCAAAGATGCAAATTGAATGGAAATCTGAAGAAAACAAAAATCTTGCAAAAATCTTAGTGTTTTTTCCTTCCCTGGTGGCGTTCCAAAAAAGTATTTCCCAAGGCATTTGTTTAAGGCATAAGCACCATGGCGGTATACTTTTTAGGCATTGACGTTGTTTTCAATCAATGCCCCGATGATTTTATTTAAATTTAGAGCACTGAAGCTTTTATAGTGTTAGCGCACTGCTAAAAAATATCCACTAAAACCTTTGGCCACCAAGATATTTTTAGTTGTGATGAAGTTTTGTTATCAACACCACTAAAACATATGCTACTACAAACGGATGTTGTAGTGGAGGTTTTATTGACAAATTTTTCCAATTTTATAACACTAAAATCCTTTGTTATAACCTCCGCTAAAATGTATTTTCCTTGTAGTGCCCTATCCCACTTCTAGTCATCACAATTCATATAATATGAATACTCCAATATCCTAATGGTTAGCCTACACCTCTTCCTCAATGACAAATGTATGTGCAAGAGAATGTTCCCAACCCTCCCAATTACAATCCAAAATGAAGAATAAGGGGAAGAGAAAACATAACACTGAAAACTAAAAGAACCAAGGGAAAAAAACCAACAACCCAATACCAATGTTGGTGGCGATAAAAATGCCAAAAAACAAGGACAATGTAACAATCTACATCCGAAATAGGGGAATGATGGCTAACCTTTGATAAAACTTGTTCTAGTTGTGGTGTTTATGGACATTACACTCATGAGTGTATTGTTACCTGAGATGTGTCATATGTGGGAAGTGGTTGTGTAACACCCCAAATGGACCCATGGATTGTAAATGACATGTATATAGGAAACTTAGGATGGTGAACCGTTACATAATAATTAGACTGGTGAGTCAAGGATTAGTTTTGGGGTCCACATGCTCATATCAATGTGTGTTTATATGTTTTGGGTCTGGTGTGCCTATGGGCATATTCTTTTATATGTTTTTGGGCTTGTGAGCTTGGTTCTGTAAATATGAAATTTCATGCTTATTAATAAAATACAATATTTTTATAGATCAAGTTAGACAAAAATAGTATGAGGTGTTAAGACTTTATGAATATTAAAAAGGGGGGGCTTTGTATGACTTAATAATTATTAAATTTCATGCTTATTAATAAAATACAATATTTTTATAGATCGAGTTAGACAAAAATAGTATGAGGTGTTAAGACTTTATGAATATTAAAAAGGGGGGGCTTTGTATGACTTAATAATTATTAAAGTACACATGTTTTTTTTTTTTTTTTTGAGTAATGTCTATTATATTTATATTAAGAAGAAAAAAGTATTTACAGAGAGGGGATACCTCTGATAGAGTCATGCAACTCTCTCTGTCAAGAAAACATTTCAAAACTAACAGTATCTTCTGCTCTCACAACTATGTGTCTAGCTTGTGAAGCTGGAGCAGGAATCCAAAAAACTATGACCAGATTACATGGGTATATCATACTGAAAACTAGACAGTTAACCAGACAGTCCAAAATATTTAGCCTAGGCTAATCACTAGATAATGCCGCGAAGGGATTTTTGATATGCATTTTTAAAAAAAAGCTAACAGAAAAACCACAAAAAGAGCAGGGCTTGCCTGAGAACTCTGCCCCTTGAATAGCCATCACCCTGGTTCATCATCATCTTGATCCATCTCCTCGTCTGAAACACGTTCCCACGTAACCTCCAGACCATCTTGAACATTCATAGGCTTGACACCTGGGGGAAGCCTGAGCTGCAACAGATTGCGAAAAGTATTATCCGGCCATTTCTTCACTTTGTCGGACTGAACCTTGCCTTGCTGAGAGCTTTCAGGTCTGTGCGCTTTCACTTCCATCCTCTCAGTCATTTGGCTGATGCTATGATCCTCCAACTGGCTTTGGACTTCATTGACCCTTGGAGAGGTGGGTTGCTTCGTATGGGCAGACTGAGAACTGATGGTGTCCTCTTCTTTCGACGAGTTGTCCAGAGGGGTAGGGGAGTGGTCCTCCTCTGAATTCTTAGAGCTACCCTGCTCTTCTTCTTCTTTGGAAAATATCATAGTAACCAGGGCCGTGACTGTTGGCTTGTGTAACTTGCTTTTGAATCTGAATTTCGCTGTCTGGACAGAATTGTGGAGCGAGGAGTCAGATTCTTCAGGGTCCTGGGGGGAAGGATAAGCCACCGCAAGCGGAGAGACACGTCGTGGAGGCGATCTGCCTCTGCCTCCCGTCCCTCCTCTGTAACCCGCGTTGCGGCCCCTTCTTGGAGTAGCTCTAAGTCTGGGCGCCATTTGCCGAGTACACAACGTGCTATTCCAATTCTCCAACAGCAAGCGAAGTCTGGTAAGGTGAGGATTGACAATGCAAACCTCTATCAAGAGCCTAGCCCCTGCCAAATTCCGCCCCAAATTTTGCACCTTGAAGTCAAGTGTAAGCCCTTTCCACTTCCAGGCCTCTGCCGCGGATGGAAATGTGCTTCTAGAGCTAGAACTAGAGTAATTTTCACTTACCTTCGACTTGCAGATAATTGACCAGGGAGGCTTCTCCTGAGGATGCTTTGGCTGCTCATGCCAAGCGCACCCGGCCTCGTCTCTGTCAGCTACTCCTTCAGCATCAGCTGCCCCTTCCACTGTCACGCGGCTCTCCTCAACACTGTCTGTATGCTTGCGAAAACTCTCCATAATTCCCCTGTTTAAACCTCAGTCCTCCTCCTTCTGCGTACCGGTTGCCTGCTCCCGAATTAATGCTCCTTCAATGCCCGTCACCTCGGCACTATTCTCAATTTTAATCACAAACCTTGCCACCTGCCTCCAGCTACCTGCGCGTGGCTTCATGGCACGACTCTTTAATGGGCAATGAAAACACCCACATCCGAGTAAAGTACACATGCTTTTAACTAAACTCCATTAAGTGAATTTAAGAGGTGTCATGTGTCAAGATTGGTACATGCACATAAAAGAACAAATTTTGATACTATGGAACATGCATTCTATAGGATATGACAAGGGAAAGGGACTGAACACCTTGATGGAAAATAGGGGATAACCATGTGATAGGTGGGACAATTTCCTGAGTGTGGAGGCCTAGAGGGTATTTGGAGACTCTTGAGAGAAGCATGAACTGCTGTACCCATAGGGATTTTATACATCCATGACCAACTATGTTAGACACCCTCGAGGAAGTCACACAACCCAAGGGACTATAAGTGTAGAGAAGGGAGTGCACTACTTGAGTTTGGGGTTGATGGGGGGTGTGAGCCTACTGGTTGGAGCTTGCTAGGGTTTGGTACATTGGCCCTATTTATATATGGTATTGGACATGTACCTATTTTCAAGTAAACAACTGCCCCATGGAGTTGAAGACTTAGATTGAGGGATACCCACTATTGAGAGAAAATGAGAATCATGGTCTATGTTTGGGAGGAATGTCTGAGGCCTATTACCAGTTGGCGCCTTAATCAGATAAGTGATAATTTAATTATTTATTTGAATTCTCTTGTAATTTAACTATGTAATTAATTTTGTGGCTTATTCATAGCAAGTAATGATATAGTGGCATGTTCATACCCCCTTGAATGAAAGCATGGTATGGAAAAAAGTGTATATTTATGCATATCATATGTACATGGAACAATATTAATTTATTTTTTTCCAAAATATTAGGTTACAAGGGTAATATGTGTAGTTAAATGTCCAAAACATAGTTGTGGGGGCATTAAAGGCTGAGGCTATTAAGTGAGCTAACCAACCACCTAACCCTCCCACCTAACCCTCTTTTTCACAACTAGTTGTGCTAAGAAACACTTTTCCCACATAAGTTTATGTAGCCACAATATAAGCCAATCATTCTATGCTACATCCATTCCCAACAAACCTAGAAATGGTACTAATGAGCCTCCATATTAAGTACAAATTAAGGCCCATCTAACCTTTCCTAGGAACATTAAACCTTTCCTTTTGAATTTAATAATGTACTTTTCAACTTTAATATGTTCTTAAGAAGGTTTATATATGGTTAAATTATATTGTGTGTCTAATGCATTTATTGTGCATGATATTTAGAATATTTGGTACAAATCACAACAAATCCAATCTAGAGAAAATATGGGACCTATTCCATGTTGTAGGAAGACAAAAAGTCAACTGGTTTAAGGTCGTTACTAATCCTCCCTATAGCTATGAAGTCATCAAGAAACCAAATCCTATTTTCTATGGATTTTGTAGGGAACCAACCCCCTCTTCAAGGAGGATGCTCCTTAGCTATTTTTATATAAATAAGAATCTTAGGATCCCATTGTAAATTTCAACTTGCGGAGATCATAGTCAGTAGTAGAGAAAGGATTTTTGCCTATTATTTTTCAGTTTTGTCATACTTAATGTATTAACACATTGTTTGATTAATGAAAATAAATATTTTTCTTCTAGACCAATTATTCTTTAAGGGACTTGAGTCTCTTGGGTTAGGGCCCAACCTAGGTACTCAGACTTTCCTGATGGGGATGGATCGGATCACTACCCTTATCCTCATGAGGAAGGAAGTAAAATTTTATATTCCAAGTATTTAGTTTGGTCATGCATTTATGCAAATCTCATCTATGAAGAAGTGTTGTTTTTGTAGGGTTAATGAACAATATTTTCTCTGAGTTTGTTTATGTAACTTTATCTTATGAATTTAGAATAGTTTCTCTCATGTAGTGATCATTTTGATTTAAAAGTTGAATTCATTCTTTCTTGTTGTTTTATTTTCTGCAATTAGTAGTTTATCACTCATTGATGCACTTTGTTTTTAACACACAATCATAGATTTTTCTTTCAGTTAGACATGCTTGATTCTGAGGTATAATTAGCATTGTTTTCAAACTTATCTCACTTATATTATCATCATTTCACCCACTGTTATGTATTTTTTCAATCTGATAATAAGCTAAATTTCGTAGCCGAGCTACATGACACTCCGTTTTTGCATCTTCCTTGTATGAGCTAATCCATTGAGTGCACCTGAGCTTGGAGAGGGACTATTTTCGCTTAAAAAACGTTCATCCACCCTTCATACCATATTTATACCTCATAAATTTTCTCTCAAATGTTTCTTGTATCAAAACAGGACCATCCCGTAGTAATCCACAATTTTTTTTAGAATGACTCTAGATTTGCACCAAAAGCTTGCTTATCATTCCTTAACACTATTGGAAATAATACTGAGAGGGCGGGTAAATTAGTTTTAGTCAAATCAATAACTTTTTCTTTTCATGCTATGATTTATATACGCTACTTCAATGAAGGTAACTCAAGTGTACACGTAACTGTGTTTAAGGGAACCAACGTATATCCAACAAACTTATGATTCAGTTAATTCATCATATGTTGATCTTTAATCAGTGCATCAATACTTCATTAACCATATAAACAGTAACCATGTTTAGTAATAACAGAACAAACCATCGCACATAAGAAACACACATGAACACCAAGATTTAAGGTGGAAACCCAATGTGGGACAAAAACCACCTGCTGCTGTCTTCTTTTAATATAGGAAAAACTTGTTTACAATCTTGTACTGGTGCAGAATCATACCAGTATGCAGGAACCCACCTTCAGAAGGCTACATCCTTCTCTCGTTCTCCAGCTACTATTGGAAGGGAGTTGCAACCCCCTAGCTCTTGTACTAGCCGATCTGTTTACTAGTACGTATGTGCCAACCTATAGAAGGCTCCAACCTTCACTCATTTTCTAGTTGCTACTGGAAGGGAGCTCCAACCCCCTGGCTCTTGTGCTAGCCGATCCATTTACTAGTACGTAGGTGCCAGCCTACAGAAGGCTCCAACCTTCACTCATTTTCCAGTTGCTATTGGAAGGGAGCTCCAACCCCATGGCTCTTGTACTTGCTGATCCATTTACTAGTTCGTAGGTGCTAGCCTACAGAAGGCTCCAACCTTCACTCATTTTCCAGTTGCTACTGGAAGGGAGCTCCAACCCCTTAGCTCTTGTGCTGGTCAATATGTTTACCAGTACGTAGGCGTTGACCTACAGAAGGCTATGGCCTTCTCTCTTCCTCTAGGGACCACTTTTCATAAACTTTCAGACTGGATACTCCTGGAATAAAACACCACAATCTGAAGGCCTTGTTTCGTCAAATTTTCATACTGGACCCATCAACAACACTGAAGCTCAAAATCATAACTGCAATACAATCATGAAATACATCTACATCAACCAACCACTGAAACTCAATCATCACTCTCTGAATCAACCACAATTGAATCAATCAATCAATGACAACCCATCATCACTAAAGAAAATCACAGTCAATTTAAACATTCAGAGCACTGTCACTAGAATATAGTCACCAGAACACAAAACATAACCCAGAACTCTACATCAACAACCAGAACCAACTGTAACTTCAAACATCATATTTCATAATGTATACGCTACTTCGATGTGTCGAACCAGCATGTATATGCGCTTTTACCAAAGTGAACCAGGCATATAGATTTGCAAATACTAACTTAAAACTTCACAACTATTCCAGACTTCAATCGTACCTAGATCATAACATTTACAGAATAAAACATGCGTCAGTATTCAGATCTAGATTATCCGTGATCAAACAACATAATGATAATTCATTTTAGGCCTTATGATTCCGATCAATCATCCATCATCAACCACATAGGTGCATCCTTAGTTTAGATCAAACAAAGCATCAGAAGCCCATAACCTACATATTTGATCTAACACTTCATAAGATATTCAATACTTGCACACATGGCGTAATGATCTTCTCCTCCTTATATAGTTTTAGGCCTTTCTCAATACCTTGGACCAAAACAACTTAGGACCAATACCTTGGACCAAATAACTAGGGTCAATACATCAGACCAAATACCTCAGACCAATACCTTGGACCAAAATACCTTGGATCAAATACCTTGGACCAAAACCTTGGTTTTCCAACATGTACACGCTTTTCCTCCTGCGTGAGTGCATGTATATGTATATGCTCTTTTTGTTTTGTGTGCCTGTGTATATACGCTACTTTGACAAAGTGAACCAGCGTATACCTCTATTTCTTAAATCCTTGGAGTATGATCTGTAATCCTTGGTTGTTAACCTCTTGCATTATGAACTGTCATCTATGTGAGTTTCCATCAAGGACAACACCTGTATCATAATGCCAACAATCTCCCCCTTTGGACTTGATGGAAAAAACAACACCAAGAAACTCTCCCCCTTTGACATCAAGGGCAAAGGGGAGTCCAAGATATTCTCCCCATTTTATATACATTATGTTGTCCATGCTCCCCTTGAGTACATTCTGAATTCTCTGATTAAGTTCCCCCTTTGTACATGTTGAGATGCACAAAACTGTAGGTTTTAACCCCGTACAGAAATTACCTGCATACGAATTCTAAATCACAGGAAAAATAAAAATGCGAGAGCATAACACATAAAACACATATACACAGAGATTTCCCACTGGATCTCAAAATTGAGACTACAAGCTTGATTTTTCTTTATATTCCTTTCAATGTTACAATACATATTTATACATGCCGAAGCATCCAATACCATGGACCGAAAACCATCGCGTCCAAAACTATGGACCAAAAACCATAGGTAAACGCACTTAATGTTTATTTTGAAGTTAGCTATATGAAAGTGGTAACTGGTCAGCGTTTAAATTTTATGATCATTTAAAGCATTTAATTTTTCTTGAAGTTTAATTGTTGGATCATCGTTAAAGCATTGTGAATTTACTGGATATCTTGCATTGCTTGGGTTATTTGATGATAAATGTTTGTTTTACATGGTTCATATTTCTGCAACATTTAATCATTTAATCATTAACTCCATAAGGAACTGGTCTATTAACTTAATAAAATCAATTAAGTGCTTGTTGCCCCTCGTGTCTCCCAACCCAACTGGCCCCCAGTTGGTCATCCATTATCCCATAGGGTCTACTCCCCTTAGCCGCGGGAGACAGGCTTAAACGGAGAGATTGGGGATCAGGGAGATAGCCCTCGGTCTGAGCATTGTCGTGACAATTTGTGCGACAACAAGTCAAAGTCAAAATTTTGAGGAAATTAATCCAAAATATTGATTTTTGGATTAATTAAAAGTGGATTTTAAGAAAGAATCGAATTTTTTCTCAAAATTAAAAATTCGACGGTGTAGATTAAAAGATGATCAAGCTATTTTCAACAGTCAAGATTATTTTGATGAAGATCAAGCTAACTAATCGTTATTTTCCACTTAGAGGGGTTTTTCTATATAAGGAAGTCATTTTTCTTCTATTGAATATCTTTGGATGATGTAATTCTTTAACGCTAGTATTTAGTTGTTGCTCTGCTGGAAAAATTTTGTAGCATAATAGAAAGGCTTTGGGGTTCAATTCATGGCGTTTTTCCTCTGTTGATCTGTGGTACGTGTTAGCTATGTCATCCTATATTGTGTTAAACATTGATAATAATTGTTATTTCATTTTTCGGTGATAAGAACATTCTATGTGTGCATGCTATTGTAGGTGATCCGATTCACCATGTGATCTAACAATTTTCTTGAGAAATATTAAAGAGATTTACAAGTACGCAAGCCCTTGGATTCCAAGTTCATAGACTGTGGGGAAAAGCTAACTGGGTTTGAGCTTTTGAGATTACTTTATGATATTCGATTTTGCAGGAGGGTTTCAACCAATATTTATTTTTTGAAAACTTGCTCATCCATTGTTATTTACTGAAAATTATTTCCTCCAAAATTTTAAAATTTGTAAATATTGTATATTTGTAAATTATTTCTAACCCATTTGTTTTACAACACTTAAGGTTTTATTGTTTTTTGGGGTCTGATATTTTGCATATATATTTGGGGTTTTGGGTATTTTTTATTCATTTGTGCAAGTGAAATTCAAGCTAATCAAGAGAATTTTGTTGGGGTTTTGGGGCAGATCTAGGCCTAGGAAGGCAAGATCTAGCCTCCATTCATCCTCTAGGCCCAGAGTCCAATAATTTGGCAATGATTTTCAGGCATTTTGGTATTTTCTAGGTTTTTGGAAAAATTTTGAAGCCCTTGACCTAGTCGTCCAGCCCTTCTGGCCTACTCATGAGGCCTAGGAGCCTCCTAGGGCCCTCGGCCCCCTTCTTTGGCTTAGCCACAGCCCATTTTGGGCTTGCCATCACCCTTTAGGACCTTCATCCCTCTTCTTTGGCCTAGTTGCAGGCCTCCAAGGGCCTCAACCTCCCTCTAGGGCAGTCATCCAGCCTCCTAGAGGCCTCGTCCCCCCCTTTCTAGCTTGGTTGCAGCCTTCAACTGCCTCTAGGAGCCCTCGACCCCCTTGAATCCCTAGCCACAGGCACTCTAGGGCCTTTTCTTGCCTAGTGCAGCCTCTAAGGGCTTGATGTCAACCCTAAGGGGCTTATTTCCCTTTGTCATGCTTCTCCTTGGTGTTTCTTTGCCCTTGTTTGCCATTTCCAGCCCTTTGCTGACCCTTCTAACCCTAGCCGTGGGTTTTCTAGCCTACTAGCCCTTGCCCTAGTCTTGTATTCAGCCATCTCTGGTTTTGCATTATTTTAGTGGGCTAACATTGTGGTTTTGCAACAAATATTAGAGCTAACTTTGTGGTTGCAGGTGGCCAAACTCATTAGAAAACTCACTAACCATCTACAAGGCCTTAAGGCCTCTTAGTTTGCTCTCTAACCCTCTAATCACTGTCCTAATTTAAATTTCTTAAGTATTTTATGACAGGTAATATATTTAAGAGTCTAACACATTTTTAATAAGCCTAAATTCATTAATAAGTCACCTAATGCATTGAGAAGTAAGTTTAAGTCAATTTGAGTACATATAAGTGTTTTTCTTGTGAGTTGTTTGGTCTATTTCAGATCTGATATGTTTGCTACAGCCACATAAAAACACTTACAGGAGCGATTAAATTTCAAAACAGTGGCATAATAACTCATTGATAGTCATATTTCATCATTACATTGTCACTACCACTCATTGGGCTTACATCTCTAAGCATATTTGATCATTTTTAAGGCCGTAATAACAATTTAAGGTCTGAAATTTACTGCATAAGGTCTGATATAAAAATTAGAGTGGTGTTAAAAGTGTTTGAAAGACATCTAATTTCACCTAGCTCTTGTCTCTTGCATCTTGTGGATCTTAGATAAGTGTTTAATGGGGTAATTGGGTGATTCTCTTACTACTGCAATCATATGTTTATTGGTTGATCCATATTGTATTTCTAAATCATTGGCATCTATTTGCACTCATGCATTCACATATAAGTGCTCTAATCAAGATGATAAGTGTTTAATTGGCTAATTTCTGTAAGTGACATTGCAATTAATGATCTTGTTTGCCATTGCTAGTTGTGTGATTCTCTTACTACTGCAATCATATGCT
Source organism: Pinus taeda (assembly GCA_000404065.3). Classification (NCBI taxonomy): domain Eukaryota; kingdom Viridiplantae; phylum Streptophyta; class Pinopsida; order Pinales; family Pinaceae; genus Pinus; species Pinus taeda. The sequence continues at coordinate 32,541 of APFE030810220.1, forward strand.
TATTGGTTGATCCATATTGTATTTCTGAATCATTGGCATCTATTTGCACTCTTGCATTCACACATAAGTGCTCTAATCAAGTTAATAAGTGTTTAATTGGCTAATTGCTTTAAGTGACATTGCAATTAATGATTTTGTTTCCCATTGCTAGTATCATTGTTATATAAGTGGATACATTGTTTATTGTTGAGAAATCTAAATCTCTTTTGAGTATCTAATTGGCATTGTATCAAATAACATTAATCTTGTCTTTGAGCAATTCTCTACTTATCACATTTTTTGGCACCATTAAGTTTAAGCACTTCCTCTTGTGGTTGAGATTGTTTATTGTTTAAGTATTTCGTTGTTCATAAGTGAAGATCATTGTAATTGAGTACTTAAGTAACCAAATAATCTCACCTTAAGAGCACTCATCTCTTGCACTTGCATTCTAGGAATAACCTGTTGCATTAATAAAGTTACTTCCAAGACTAAGCTTGGTCAATAGAAATATAGACCCACCTTTCTCATCTATCTTGAGGAGCTTAGCATCTCTTTAGTGGTTAACACGGTGACCTTGTAGTCATCAGAGCCACAATCTCTGCAGCGTCGGAGGCATCAGGTGGTTAGAACCTCAGGGGAAGTATCATTAACCAAGCCTCAGCTTGCTTCCCCCCGGTTTCTCTCTCACAACCTACTCTAGAGACTAGCTTCAAAACAGTTAAGAGAAAGGACACACTTAGAATAGGCATATAATCTAAAATTAACCAAGATTTTGCATCTCACCTATATTGTAGGATTTGCATTTCACATAGGATAGTGGAGCATCCTCAAGCAACAATTGCTCATCCAATAACTTGGTAAATAATCTAAGCAAGTAATTGTCTCCATTTAAGAAATTGGTCTTTCACGATAATCTAATCTAATCATTTAACTTGCTAATGCAACTATGTTGCTAAGCCATTAAGTTGTGTCTCTCGAACTTGTTGGTTGCCAACAAGTCTCCCATCTTCACATTCCATAGGGACTACCCCCCATAGCTTGTTGTAGGGAGACAACTAGAACGGATAGGGCAGGGATCAGAGTGACAGCTCTTGTCCTTAGCATTGTCACATTTTTCCTGTACAGTTTGGGTGACAATAGGTTCCAACAAACAGTAAGTGTTACAACACAATCCAACACCTTTGCTGAAAGTCACAAAGATGGGTGTTGTTGAAATTGTAACTAGTGTCAGTCTTCATAATGTAATGTAATTTTATCATTGACATATTTATTATACTCATTATTATATTTTATTTTGGTCAAAGCATGTTCTTCATGCTTATAGAGTCCAAAAGAGTCAAAAAAAAATTATTGTGAGTCGAAAGAAAATGTATTTGAGTCATGTCCCATTTGAACATTTGTAAGAAAAAGGAATTTGAATTTTGTTTGAGTCAAAGTCCACCAAATAAGCAAGTCAGCCCTCCTTAGAACACGTTGGTCCAATCCTCCAACAAACACCTATTCGACCTCCTGGACAGCTATATATATATATATATATATGAGGCAGTTCAACTCATTTGGAAGATCATCCATGGACAGAAAAAGGAGTACATACTAAATCTGAACCTTACAAAGTGTTAATTTTTAGGGCTAGATTGTTCTCTGATGTAGATCATTGCATTTGTAAACTTTTTCAACATTTTTCACATTACATTCACCCCATAACATCATATTATCATTAGCAATTATGTAGAGAGAACAGTAAACATCAACAATGTAGCAGAACAGTAAGGAACAACAAAAGAAAAGCATACACAATAGAGACACCAGGATTTAGATCATAGACCAGGGCAAAACCCCACAAGGGGGAAAACCCAACCAGATTTTTCTTGTTTAGATATTCATCAAATGTTCAACTGAGATACAAAGTACAATATCATGAGACATAAGTCTTTCATCATAAATCATAGTAGGCCACCAAGGGCCAATCCAACATCAGACAAAAATATTAGAGAGGCATGCACAGACCTCCATGTCAAACTGTCACAAGAGCATAGTATATATCATTGTCACTGTCATATAGGTTCAACCATCACTGTCATATCATCATCATAGTGATAAACCATAAATCAGAGTGTCACTGCCATATATCAATGAGTCATTGTCATATCAAGTTCACTGTCATCTGTCAAGATAACTATCATATATATCAAACTCACTGTCACATATCTAGAACACTGTCATATACATTGAGGTCACTGTCATATCACTGTTATACAACAAGATCACTGTCACGTCATTTATCAAGGTCTCTGTCATATATATATACTACCATACCAAAGGTAACTTTCATGACAAGGTCACTGTCATAGAGTTTTGTCATTCAATACTATTATATATCACTGTCATAGAATTCTATCACACAACACTGTCATATAGATCATTGAAGTACATCATAAGGTCACTATAATTATTAAGTCACTGTAATACATCATAAAGATGCATGCCATGTATCATTGTAGCACAAAAACAAATACTCCTAAAGAACAAACTCCTTTAGAAGTGCAACCTTGCATCTCTTCATCTTGTATACAATCTGCCATACAAATGTCTAACAAAGACCAACATACCTCTACTAGAAGTCACGTTCAAATACTTCAGTTTTGTCCATATGTAATTGAAACCCTTCGGCCCTGGTTAGGGCATCAGAACAGTCCATGTCAGCCCTCAAATTCATCCATAAAATCCTTCCAGATCTTCGTTTTCACTCAAGCAAATTCGACCCTAAGACTAGGACTGTTCCAACCTCAAACCATACATAAATTCCGCTCAGAAATTATTCCAAGCTCTGACTTGCATAGGTGTTAACAGGCCACATTATATACCTTCAATTGAGCCGCAGAATATAATCACATTTGACCCCAAAAGTAACCCTCTCTAGGCCGTAGACATGGCTCTCATTAGGCCACGGATATAGTCACATTTGACCACAGAAGTAACCCTCTCTAGGCCGCAAACATGGCTCTCATTAAGCCGCAGATATAGTCACACTTGACCATGAAGTAACCCTCTCTAGGCTACAGACATGGCTCTCATTAGGCAGAAGACTTGGCTTCTATTAGGCCACAGAAATGGCCTTATTTGACCAAAGAAGTAGCTTCCAATGAGGCGCAGATGTAGCCTCACTTAAGTGCAGAAGAGTAGGCCACAGAAGCATCCGAAATCTTCCTCAGAAAGTGCGAGTTAATGTGTCAAATTGAGGTGGATAGACGCCTATATATATTTGTTCCTCCATGCGAAGAACACTTCCTATGGGGCAGGACGACATGAAATGATGAGAGGCCAACTTGTGATCTTTTGGAGGGAAAAACACAAATTTAAATGTGTTTTAAATATATTTAACAACTGACTGCTCGCCCAAATTTGTTATCAAATAATACATCAAGGACGAGTGCCATGAACATATTAATAATAATTTTCTTTAATCAATTTTAATTCTTCCTTGGGGCAAGATGGGCTTTCCTTGGGGTAGATGGGTTCCTATGGGGAAATTCGTCCTATAGCTGCCCCAAACTTCAACACGAAGGAGAACAAAGAGCAGAATTCAAAGGAGAGAGAATAGAAGTAAAAGAGAAATATTCTTGCTTGACCAAATTTTTAGACCTTCCACAGCTCGCATGTATGAACAGGACGAATTTTTTTTGCTACTGCAGGCCCGAAATTTCAGGAAGCTGACCAGTCTGACCTATGTTGACTTTGACTTTGGAAGTGACTTGGAGGAGGAAGTCTAGTGTGCAAGAAAACCTAAGAAGCTAAGATCATTGCATTCATTACATAGAGGCATGTTTGCTCTCCTCCAAAAGAAATTCGATGACACATACATTATTTGTTCAAGAACATACAATGAACACAAGATAAAAAAGAGAAGAGATACTAGTTTGGGATCCGAGGCATAAAAATTCTGAAAAATAAAGCGAATTATGTGACGAGCCCTCTTTGTGCTTTAAGGCCAAAATACTTGGACTCATATCCGCATACTCTGTGATCTTATTCTTCTTTGTTGAGAGTCAAGGTCCCTGAGGCTTGTATTATGTAACTGAAGGCCGAAACTGTGGTGGTTTGTGCAACAGAGAGTGATCTGAACTTCAGTTCCGTGGTAACTTATGCAACAGGAAGAGATCTGAACTGTAGTGACCGGCAGAAATTCGAATTTATACAGAGGTATATGGAGCTAAGAACCTCTGTGACAACTCACTATCGCATCGAACTTACAATGGAAACATCTATATTGACATCTGAACTACTGTAGATGCAAGTTTTATCCTTTTTGGAATCATGTGGAAAAGCATCTGAAAACTACTTATTCAATTGGAGCCCATCAACACAAATACATTTGATCCGAATTAATAGTCAAGACTACCCGCTCTTGAAAAAGATAAGGCTCCAAGGAAATTTGATCAGAAGTAAAGGTCTGAAGACAGTAAGATATGAAATATGAAGGTGGAAAAAGACAACGAAATTTTGAAGCAATATCTTTGTGGTATGACTTTGAGGCATGTAAAAGTATGAAATTTAATATCGCCGAGATAACGGCAATATTCGGAAATATCGGGATATTTTCGGCGAGCCGATATATCGCCGACAAAATATCGCGATATTTTCGGCTTTTGAAAATATCGCGCGATTTCCAAAATATCGCGCGAAGATCGAAAATATCGCCCGGTGACTGTAAAAAATTTCTGCATGGCCTATAAAAATCTGATTTTGGTTTTTTTCATATCATTTTCATTTTTTATTACTGGAGAAGGAAGGAAGTAAAAGTGACATTCTCCTTAATCTTCATTTTCATCCTTTTACTTAAATTTTTAACATTACCATGAAATGACTCAGGATGTTTGAGAGTGGTTCCGGCCTCATTGGATTTCATATGGAGAAAGTAGAATTTTAGATTTCATTCAAAATGCAGCAGACTTATCAGTTTTTTAGGATTTCAGGATTGGGAGATTGTAATGTTTCCAGGTGACAGCACCTGCCCGAGCTACCCCTGCCACCAGTAGAGGACGTGGTCTACCTCCTATAGCTCCTACTTCTAGTTCTTCAGCTTCTAGAGCATAGCAAACTCCACTGCCAACTCCACTAGCACCACCGTCTACATCTAGAGGGAAAGGGAAAGCTATGGCATTTTCTCGCAAGAGGGGCAGAGGAAATCAATAGGATTAGACTTTAGTTATTTTCTTATGTGCTTGTAAGTTGTACATGAACAATGAACATTGAATATTCAAGAATCAAGACCAAGCATATCACATTCTAATTTCTAAATAGTAAATTCTGATTCTATTTATTTTTTTAAAATGAACTATGAACTTTGAAATAATTATATTTTAATTTGATTAGATAAGCTGCAACCTACAATTTAATATGGATAAAAAAACTATATTTCGGTATATA
>APFE030810220.1:38086-49639 GCA_000404065.3 Pinus taeda
TATATATATATATATATATATATATATAAAACGTGTCCCCCATGTCTTGTTTTCGGGTCGTTATGTTTCGTATTGAATACTCGTATTTACGTGTCCTCCGTGTCCCGTGTCCTCGTGTCATGTGACTTAGCTTAGACAATATTGATGTATTGTCTCCGTGGAGGGTAGAGTCTGAGGAGCCCCTCTTGGAGGAGTCACCTTCATGGTTAGAGCTAGTGGCAGATGATCCATTAGAGCAGGGGCAGCAAGAGGAGGACTCAGAGTCAGAGGAGTAGCAACACTCAGAGGAGGAGCAGGAGGAGGAGCAGGAGGACATTGCGGGAGCATCAGCATCAACACCATCTGCTATAGATATAGGAGAGCATAGCCCCATACCTAGCACTCATTATTTGACAATAGGTGCAGAGGCAGGGTCAGGGCCTCCTACTACTAGGGGCAGGCTTGGCAAACAGCCCATCATGTTTTCCTGTAAAAGGGGGAGAGGGCAGTGATTTCAGATAGATAGCTACTACTAGTTTTATTTGTTATGCTACATATAACTCATGATGATGCGATACTTTTATATATGTGATGTTATTTGTATTGGTTTTCCACATTTGAGTCCTTGAATGGACAATTATCAGGGATCAGCAGGATTTGGTATCGCCTTTGATGTATCATTTCTATTTGACATCATATATATCAGTGTTTTCTTCATATTTATGTGCCAATGTGTTTATTTCATGTTGTTATTGCTTTATATGTTTAAAAATCTTAAAAAATGAATATATTATGCGTTTTTTATAATTGCCGATATTTGCCGATATTTTCGCCAATATTGCCTATAAGATATTTTCTGGACCCTCGCCGATATTTTCCCGATACCGATATTATAAACACTGGTATGAATGATGAATTTAAGACAAATCAAGGAACAAGATCTATCTATGACATATCTCTTAAAAGGGCCAAGCTCCTCTGTGGTATACCTCTATGCTACAGGACCGAGAGACTGGAGTATATAGTTTGTGGAAGGGACTGAAACAATGCATCATCTCTATAATTAATGGTCAAAACTTTGTATAAACCCTGTGCAAAGACTGTGACTAGAAATATGAAGGTATATAAAGCTAATTTCTGGGGCACAATTTTGAATTATGTGAAGCAACCATCCTACCGAGACTTCCTATACATAAAAGGACTAATTACATCAACAAAGCCGACCTCTCTGATACATTTAAGTCTGATGGATATAATTAAAAAGGGGACTGAAAACTATGGAGAGACAAAACCTCCTTTATAGACTATGTTTGTGCAAACTTTGTGAGCCAAGGCAAAGGAAATTGATAGCAGCCCAAAGAAATCTCTGTGGTTAGATGGCTAAAAGTATGAGGTACTTCTGTTGGAGGAAGACGTTGAAGAAAAGACAAATTGTCTTTGCTGCAAAAGGATTGAATCCCTGTGATAGAAAGACCATAAGGTTGGACATGTCTGGTAGATTGGCTTTATTGAGCATTATTCTTTCCATCTTCTACACAATTATTTTCTTCCTTTCAACAACTCCATTTTTCTATGGAGACTTTGACACTAAAAAATGTCTTTTGATCCCATGATTTTCACAAAATTCATTAGAGGTAAATTCAACTCCTATATCTAATCTTAAGCACTTGATCTGTAAATCAGTGTCATCTTCAACCAGGGATGTGAATGCTTTAAACTTCTCAAATGCTTCACTGATTTCTCTTTAAGGAATGTAACCTATGTCATTGTTGGGCAGTCATCAATCAAAAGCATAAAATACCTCTCATCTTTTAATGTATGTGTCCTTGCTGACCTGTAGAGGTCTGTATGAACAAGTTCTAATGGCTTTGATGATGAGTAATCTTTTGTCTTGAAGCTAACTCTAGTCTACTTCCCATGTTGACATGGAATGCAAATAATGTCATTCAGTTTTGAGATCTTCGGCATGTCTCTCACTTGTGATTTTCTAAGTTTTACTAGACTATAAAAGCTTATATGACTCGTCCTTCTATGCTATAAATGTCTTTCATCTAATTTCCCCAAACAACATTTTTTTCCTTTAACTTAATCTAGGGCATATACATTACTTAAGATCCTAGTTGCATTTTCCACTAATATTCATGATCCCATTTTTCTTATCTCACATCCTTTAGAATGAAATGTGATATCATATCTTTGACCACACATTTGACTGACACTTAAAAGATTGTATATTAAACCTTCAACATATAGGATGTAGTGAGTTTTAGTCTTTTCACTATCAAGACTAATTGTGTCCTTTCCATATATCCTTGTTGATGCATTATCTCCAAAAGTAATACTCCCTCATTTTTCTTCTTCTATAGTAAGAAATTACTTTGATCTCTTGTCATATGTTTTGGGCATACACTATCAATATACCATCAGCTCCCTTTTTTTCAGCATATAGTGCAAGTCTGCATTCTTCCTGTTTTTCTTGCTTCCTTTTCCATACCATTATGTATTATTCTCTATTCCTAGTCAATACCTTCTTCCTTGCTTTGCTTAGGAAACCTTATTGTGCTACTTCTATAATCACATGCTTTGTTCCCATAGTTATTGCACTTATAACATTCAATATGATCCAATAAGAGAGAAAATGAGTTGAAGTTTCTAACAACACCTTCATAAATACTTCTAGATTTGTTTCTTATATAACCATTTATTGAGGTCTTATCAAATCCTCCATTTCTATTTCTCACATACTCATTTCTTATATATGCTATATAATTTATTGCTTTATGAACAAAATTATTACAGGAAAAGCAATAGTCAAACAAGAGCTTTTGATATTGTGACGTGAAAGGCCTTCTTGGGGAAATAGCTCTTATGGACCCATTCTTGTTGTTATCTAAGAAAAATCAAGTCTCTATTGATTATTAACTCCTTTCCTACTGCTACTTTCATTTTTGCACAAACTTCTGAAAATATGTGTGAGTCCCCTGACATGGATGCCTCTACATCGTGGTCTCCACCCATAACTGATTTTCCCTTCCTGTCTTTGATTACTCGCTTTGATACCATGTGGAAATTCTCTCACTGCAGCAACTGATTTACTCTTCCTACTTATTCCACAATAAGTTATTCATGAAATTACTTCAATAAACATTAAAATAAATATTGCTACAGATATCACACCGTAATACAGAAACAAACATATGCACAAGAATCAACACATTGACACAGTTATTTTGGACAACATTCCTCGGAAAAACCCAATGCAGGGAAACCGGTGCAGCAACGGAGATTTTTATTATTCACCAATTCTTCAATACAACAGGGTGCCAAACTGGCTTACCCACAGAGAGAAATAATTCTCCATCACTTCTCCCAATCCCAGCATCAGCCCGGCTGACCTTTGCATGGCTCTCCAACCCTCTGCGTCAGCCCCTGCTTGACTGCATCAACCCTGGGCCTCTTTGCGTCACCCACGCAGGCCCAACTAGTGACTACGCAGTCTTCTACTGCCTTTGCGTCTGCCTGAAAAGCCCTGCGTCTGCCTCTGCTGCCTCAGCGCTGATCTTCAGTGGTTGATCCCGCCTCTCTGCTCCGTACTTGTTGCCTCCTGACTGCTCACCAGACCCCTGGTTCAATTTCTCAACTAACCCTGCTCCAGAAATTCAATTGACTGGTCTCCCTCAGTGTGTTCTCCAAGTGACCCTCAAGCCTCCTCTCATACTTTTCTCGTTGAAACATCAATGACCGAGATTAAGTCAATCAATGGCTAAGATTAGATTTGGCTTGATCCATGACTTTTGGACCATTCTAACACAGTTTTATATTATTCACATTAATATTTTATTTTCCCTAAGTTTAGACTTAGGGACTCCATTAAAAATATTAATTATTTTAATATCTCCCAAACTGTTTAGAATCTGCCCAAACCCTTTCTGGGTATTGGAGATCTCATGTGCCTTAGCATCTTCACCAATTCTTGTGGCTAGAGCACATCTGATGCTACCCCAAATCAACACCATTCTTGTTGTTATCTAAGAAAAATCAAGTCTCTATTGACTCCTTTCCTACTGCTACTTTCATTTTTGAAAAAATCAGGTTTTTGGTGGTCCTCAACTCCTTTTCTTGCTAATAAAGCCTTTGGAAAATTCATGTGTTTTTTGGTCATCAACTCCTTTATTAGTGTTGTTTTCATTGTTGATAGAAATTTTGCGGATGTTTACAAAGCTTTTGGGTTTTTCTTCATTTTATTTCTCGGATGTCTTTGTGCTCATTTCTCCTTTAGAGGTCTGTTGCAGTAGCTACAACACCTCTCCAAAATTTTCACCCTGTATACTTAAAATTTTGGGTCCCCCTTGCTTATACAAGCTTTCATGGGTGTTTCTATTGTGTTATTTAAACAAACTCTTAATTATCACCACATGTCCAGAATGAACCCTTGTCATGACTTGCTTGAGTAACAACTCCTTAACCATAGCGGCACTTGCATGATAGATGCTTTACTAAAGATGGAAATCATACATCCTTTGGAAATGTGTTTGTTTTAGCTCTTGCTTCAACTAATGATGCTATGTTGGATTTTGTTGCAACTTGTACTTGAGGCTCTTGGCTATTTGGCTTGCCGATTTCTCAGATGAAGCAAACCAAGGCCTACGGATAGACAACAGATTCAAAAATGAATTAGGGAATTACAGGAGATTGTACCAAATGGAACACGTGCAGCATCGATTCATTATTAGGGCACACATCAAAGCATGGGGATAAGGATGGTAGCATGATTGTAGGAAAAATCATGGTGACTCTACAAATTGGGTGATCGAAAGCATGGAGTGCCCCATGACAAACCATGGTAGATCGATTGCTAAATAAGTGCTCCAAGTTCCCATTAAAAATCCTATAGCACGAAAGTCATGAAGATGAAGAAGCTATCAAGTACGTGAAAAGGAACAAGAGCAACTGCATAAGCTCATTGAAGAAGAAGACTCTGATGGAGAATTAGACGTTTAGAGAATCCAGATTTAGTATTTCCTTTACATGCATATAAACGGTATCTCAATGGAAAGTTTAAAGCCTCTGAAAAGAGAGTTTCTTGTTTGGAAATCTCTCCTTATGGAATTAAAAGGTTAGAAAGAAAGAAATTGCAAGAGTCTACAAGGTGTTGTTACCATGATAGAAATGATATTATATATTATTTACAATTGGCTTATGGTTCTTTTGGCATGTCAGCTACCATGCCTTGCAATACCACCCCTGCCCACCCCCAATTTGATAAAGAATCATTTTCCTGGACTTATGTTAATTAGCATGCAATGATGGTGACATTGCTTAAGTTGTGAGTGGCACAGATGATGAATTTGGTTCAGATTCAAGGGGTGAAGGAGAAGGGTGTCTTAACAGTATTATAGATAATACTTTTCAACAGAATAATTGGCTTCGAGTATCAGGGTGCCTGGAAACGTTTAAGGTTGTTTTGAATGGTGATAAGAAGAGTATAAATTTGAGCAAACAAAGGAACACGAAAGTTGATAAAACAATGATACAATATTGATAGATCCAGGTTCTCTGTATGTTTTTCCATTGTTCGTAATGTTGTTTGTTGCAACACAATTACGGTATTTGGTGAAGTACTAAATGAAGAAAGGTTTGTTGTTTTGGCTAGATTTTTTAATGTGGCCAAGCAAGGGTCAAAGAATATAATTGTTCAAGTGGGATAGCAAATCCAAGATCCAATGTATTAACAAGACATCCATTGCTTAACATATTAGCAAAGTAGGAAGGACTAGACCAGGATGTTGTTATCATCATTATTTTTCTGTAATTTTCAGCAATGCTTTCCAGATCTTCTTGTACCTGAAAAATGCAAGGTTCCTATTGAAGGAGATTCATAAAAATCCTAGCATCATCAGGTTGTGGAGCTCCAATGGCTTCAATCCATCTTTGCAATTAGTGAGAGGCAATGGGTAGAGGCACAAGTTGAAAATGCAAAACAACAAGCAATCTTGACAATGGAAAACTTGCAAGTATCAGTTGATGAAGCTCATGTTCATCTTGATTTGCAGTCGCTAAGGTGAAAAAATGTAGAAATCGGTAGCGATTTAAGTGCACTTTCTCAAAAGGAAGAGAAATTGCTTTATTAGATGATACCAAGACTTTGTTGGAAGCTTTCCCAACTAAGAGATACCTACATTTTACAAGGTGATTATAACTTGAAGGTCATGCAGCAAGAATATTACATTGCACAATAAAATAGGTTTATCACTAACTTGGTTCATCAGCTTGCTTAGCATCAGTTTCTGTAAATTGCATGTCAATTGGAAAGGAAAACTATGAAGGGAGCTTATGAATTATCTGAGAGTTATATGAAGGGAGCTTATGAATTATCTGAGAGTTATTGAAGTAGAGCTACAAGGATTTTTGCAGGCAACAACAAGGCACATGGAACGGTGCTTATCATTGATTCAAGCTGGAGCTGAACCACATGAACAAGGAGTAGTAGATGACCATGGTACGTTTTAAGCATTCATGCAAATAATCAAGGAGCATCACTGATGTATGTTGCAACTCCTGGCATTGTTTGGAAAATTAGAGCCTGCGATATTACTTGAAATTACTTCAATTTGATCTTGAGAACACCCTACTAGAGGATAAACACAAATGTATTAATGACCTGTGTAATATAATACGAAAGATGCAGCGACTTCTTTTTCATCCTCAACAACTGCACAACCAATATTGACATCTTGGCCACTAATGAAAGAACTTGCTGAGATGAAGAAGATCAACTCTCAACTTTCAGCTGCTATCGAAGAAGTCACAAGTGAGCATCGTGAAAGGGCAGGGCTGAGAGAAGAATTTTAAGCAATGTTTCAAAGAATTGGGTAAACATGCGATACAACGCAAGGAATTGGGTATTGAAGCACTACATCACAAAGAAGGAAGCCTCACAACGCTATATCACAAGAAATCTCCCAATGTTGCATATCGCAAGGAACAAAGCAAGGAAGCAAGGATTGTAGTGATACATCGCATGAAAGGAGTGATAATTGTGATACATCACAAGGAAGCAAGGATTGTAGCGATACATTGCATGAAAGGAATGATAATTGCACCAATATTATCATGATACATCACATGGAAGGGGAAGCAAACTGAAACGCTTCGAATTCCCCATGCCTTTTCCACAAATAGTAGTGAAGTATTGTGGGGAAGGGAACGTTTCAGATTTGATAAACGATACTTACAAACTTTGGGAGGTGTTGTCGCACAAAATGTCTAGGCACCAGGACAACAGCGCAAATCAAGCACTGTCACCCTGATCCCCAATCTCTCCATTTAAGTTGTCTCCCTACAGCAGCCTAAGGGGGGTAGACCCTATGGAAAAATGGAATGAAGAAGAACTAGTTGGGAACCAACCAGTTCGGGAGACACAGTGAAGCGATCAAGTACTTGATTAAGATTTAGCAAGACTTATAGGATTTGATTAGATTTTAAACGATTGATACCAGTGCCTTATGGAGTCAACGATCTTGCTAGGGAAATTAAGACCAAGTAATTGATTAGCAACTGCTGCTTATATGAATGACTATCTTATATGAAGTGCAAATCCTAAAGATGTGAGATGCAAGAATCTTGGTTAATTTTAGTTAAATGCCTATTTAAATTTGAATCCTTCGATCCTTTCTGTGTTGAGCCTGATTTCGTAGTAATTGGCAAAGAGAAGATAAGGTGAAGCACACTAAGGTGTGATTAACGATACCTCTCTTGAAAATATAACATACCCGGTGCCTCTGGCACTGCAGAGAGTTGTGGCTCTAACGACTACAAGGTCACCATTTTAAGTATTACTAAAAGCAGGCTTCTCAAGCAAAGATGGATGGATACCTATCTCTCTATCGACCAAGCTTATGCTTGGGAGTAAATTTTATTTATGCAAAGCTAACTTATATAAGAATGCACTAGATGAAGAGATGAAGTTAGACTCGAGGATTAGAAACATTTGTGTTGCAAAAGCCCTTAATCACCAAAATGAAATGTTCGCTTTATTGTATGAAAACTTAAAAATAAACCCCTGAAAATATTACAATTAAGCCATAAGCTTATTTCAAATCCTTTTGATACAATTATAGCTCAAAGAGAACAAAAACTTCTTTGCAATCAATGTCAACAGATGCTCAAAAAATACTCAGCTTAGGAAACAAAGATATGCAATCTATTACAATTCCACAACAAAGTACTTTAACAATTACTTGAAAATATTCACAAAATATCTAACATGTAACAAGCATCAAATAATTCAAGCAATGACGATCAATTTCAATATATGCAAAATTTTCTAGCAATTAAATTTCTAAAAATCTAAACACTATAAAAAAACCATGAAATTTAAGAGCTAATCGATTCATAATCCTAGAATTAAAATGATTTATGCTTAGTGACCCAAATCTAGGAAAATTATCACTTTCCTATAGTCAATCTTTAGATACAAAAAATTTAAGTATGTTTGACTATGGAGAAGTTAAAATGCTTAATACCACAAAAGTTTTCTTTTAGATTTTACCCTTAACACACGAAAAGAACGCCAAGAAGGAACTATAGATTAATAATTTAATTAGTCCTTAGGAGAAATTCTTCGATGTGCTAAGTTTTATGAAGCAAGACTAATGTGGTAAATGATCAATTAGGATTTTTTAATGTGACCAAAATAAATCAAAATGATTTAATAATCTTTTAAATTTTTTAAATGGGCCAAAGGCCACATAAAAAAATTAAAATCTTTTAATGTGAAAAATTAATTTCGATTTAAATTTTTAATCACATAGAATGAATTTTTTTAGGTTTTTTAGAATTTTTAAAAAAATTTAGATTTTAGATTTTTTAGATTTTAAATTTTTAAAATTTAATACAAAATCAAATAAAATTCATAAAAAAAAAGGAAAAATGAAGACAAAAGTAAATTCAAACTAAAAAGAAAAATCGAAAATAAATAAATTCGGTTTCAAAAAAAATTATTTGTTTGTTTATGTTTTATATTTAAAAAATAAACAAAATAAAAACGAAATTAAAAAAAAAAAAAAAAAAAAAAATATATATATATATATATTATATTATTTATATATAATTCATTAAATGAAAATACGTCTAAACCTAATCTAACCTTATCTAACCCAATGAACACACAACAAGTGAATGAAATCAAAAAGGGTCATTTGCAGGTCCGGCGGCGGGAGGAAAGGAGCGATGGGAGCTTTAACACGTTTTTCCTTTTGCAAGTGACGCAAGTCGAGAAGAATGTAGGTCGACAACAGGGAGCAGGGAGAGAGGCTGCAAGGTGATAAAGAGAAGAAGCAGCGTAGGGAAAAGGAGAAGAAGCAGTGTGCAGGTTTAGGAGCGGACGTATGAGACGGACCAACGATGGAATGGACGCGGGTCAGAACGCGTGAGAGGGAGACTGCAGGTTAAAGAACAGCAATGCAACAGTCGAGGATCGAACTCGAAGAGCAACAGGGGATGGAGAGGACAAGGAGAAAGGAAGATTTTCGAAGGGTTTGAAAAATGCAGGCAGACAAAGGATATAAGAGGCTTTCTCTAAAATAAATTCAAAATTTCTGCAGTAAAACTGCAAAACAAAAACCCCAAGCAATAGACAAAATGGAAAATGGTGGACCGATAGAACCCAGAAAATTTCTAATTAAGTTGATATGTTCTGCTTCAGATTTATTAATGAAACCCCTATAAAATCATCTCCAGATTTTAAAAAAAAGATTGGAACTCTTGGACTGCAAAAAATAATGCCCCTGCAAAAGTTGGTTTTGAGGTCAGATCTTACCCTCCAGGGCCTAGATTTGGCTTCAAATCAAACTTCACCTTCATATCTGCAACCTATACCTGAAAACAAAAACTCTCAGAACCCAAATATGCAAAAAATAAATAAAACCCAAGTCAAAAAACCCAAAAAACTTTACAGATATGTGCACAGGAATGACAGATCTACAGATCTGAGGAGTGTGAGTCTAAATCCACTCCCAAATCTGATAATGTAAGGCTCTCAACAGTCAGATTCATCAACTTTGCACATAAAAAAAATTAATTTTTTTAATTTTAAAGGAGGTGCTTAGCTCAAAACCCTTCATGCATCACCAATAAAAATCTTATGATAAGCCCGGGATCAAATTAAGTTGGGCTCTTCAAAAAAATATGGATTAGGAGTTGGTTGGTCCAACCAAAAATTTCCCCTAACGCCCGAGGATCTAAAAAATCAAGACTTTCTTGCAAAACTTAATTTAGCCATCAAAATAGAGTGAGAAAATAATAATAAAATTCAGATAAATAAAGATCCCTGCTATTACATTCAAAATTTAAATTATCATTTAAACCCCAGCGACTAAGCAAGATACCTCTACTCAAATCACTCTTCAGAAGCTATTATCAATGGCTAAAAAAGAAATTACGCATGAAAATGACACATCTTACAATATTTCCATGAAGAGTAACACTGGCAAAAATTAAGCCCAAAGTCTTTCTTTATTATCCAAAAAAGATTACACGAGAGCTTTTTGCTTAGCACACAACTCAAAGATCGGATGGACCAACTGAAAAATGACTTCCTATTTAAAGATAAATCCTCCAACGGCTAGTTCGAGTGATCCTCGTCAAAGCAATCTTGATCGTTGATAAGGATTAAAATTTATTTTAATCTCATCCGTCGAAATATTAATTTCTTGAGGAAATTCGAATTTTTCAATTAAATGCATTTTAATTAACTCAAAAATAAAAAAAAAATTGAGTTAATTGTAGGAATTTACAGGGTAAGTTCCTCAGACAGAACACCAAAAGGACAACGCTCACAAACAGATCACAGATCAATACACCAGTATTTTGACGTGGTTAAAACCCTCAAAGAGGGAAACAGTCCACGGCCTGCGCCAAAGTGGCTACTACAGACAATTTATTAATAAAAGAATGAAAATTTACATAAGCTTCTCTCATGCACGGTGAACCTACAAATGACCCTCCATGCGCTTTAAATAGAATTCATGGACCAATCGGGTGTCAAACCACGGATCAAGTGTCGATAATACCGAGGAGAGAATGAACCGTCGGATCACTACATATCGTGACCGTCGGATTGTAAGTTACAAATGTACATAGTAAAGAAACACACTTTACCTAACTCTATACTAGACCAAGTTATACTTAGCTATTCCTACGTGTCGGAATATCCTAACATCCCCCCTTAAGAACAACTTGGGATAGGATCTTTGCAAAGCTGAATGGCACTTTGATTATCACACCAAAGTGTAGTCGGATGCTGCTGCTGAAAACCAAACTCTGATAGGATCTGACGAAGCCACAAGGCTTCCTTACTAGCCTCTACGGTACCACGATACTCTGCTTCTGTTGAAGAAAGAGAATGAGACGAAAAACTTATGAACGCAGAAATAGATATGCAAATATTTATTAATAATTAGATAAATTACAGATGATGATGATTTACAATGGGTTTCCTGGCTTATATACCGCCATGGGCACCCTTTGGGAAAGGGCATGATCTTATGATCGTGCCCTTTCGTCTAATTAAAA